>RPFO01000667.1:1950068-2000823 GCA_009746045.1 Mesostigma viride | reverse complement strand
TTGGAATTGGAAAAACATTATCATGTGCATTTATTCGTTTCATTTGGGTGGCAATAAGGCAGGATGTGTCTTTTATGCAGCCTTAGTGGTGGCTATTTACCATTTTTCTCCTAGAAAGGCCTCCAAAAAAACTAGCTGAGCTTAAAGATGGCTTGACTGGTTCGTAAGGCATCCACCCTTCCCACAGGGGGGTTGTGAGCCAACGGCCGTTGGAATTGGAAAAACATTATCATGTGCATTTCATTCGTTTCATTGGTGGCAGTTAGGCAGGATGTGTCTTTCATGCAGCTTAGTGTGGCTATTACCATTTTTCTTCCAAGAAAGGCCTCCAAAAATCTAGCTGAGCATAAAGATGTGGTTGACTGGTTCGTAAGGCATCCACCCTTCCCACAGGGGGGTTGTGAGCCAACGGCCGTTAGACTTGAAAAACATTATCATGTGCATTTCATTCGTTTCATTGGTGGCAATAAGGCAGGATGTGTCTTTCATGCAGCTTAGTGGTGGCTATTACCATTTTTCTTCCAAGAAAGGCCTCCAAAAATCTAGCTGAGCATAAAGATGGGCTTGACTGGTTCGTAAGGCATCCACCCTTCCCAGGGGGGTTGTGAGCCAACGGCCGTTGGACTTGAAAAACATTATCATGTGCATTTCATTCCTTTGAGTGGGTTGGCAATCAGCCAGGATGTATCTTTCATTCAGCTTAGTGGTGGCTATTACCATTTTTCTTCCAAGAAAGGCCTCCAAAAATCTAGCTGAGCATAAAGATGTGGTTGAATGGTTCGTAAGGCATCCACCCTTCCCAGGGGGGTTGTGAGCCAACGGCCGTTGGAATTGGAAATACAATAAAATGTGCATTTCATTCGTTTCATTTGGTGGCAATAATGCAGGATGTGTCTTTCATGCAGCTTAGTGATTGTTATTACCATGTGCCTTCAAAGAAAGGCCTCCAAAAATCTAGCTGAGCATAAAGATGTGGTTGAATGGTTCGTAAGGCATCCACCCTTCCCACACGGGGGTTGTGAGCCAACGGCCGTTGGACTTGAAAAAAATTACCATGTGCATTTCATTCGTTTAATTGGGTGGCAATAAGGCAGGATGTGTCTTTTATGCAGCTTAGTGGTGGCTATTTACCATTTTTCTCCTAGAAAGGCCTCCAAAAAATCTAGCTGAGCATAAAGATGGGGCTTGACTGGTTCGTAAGGCATCCACCCTTCCCACAGGGGGGTTGTGAGCCAACGGCCGTTGGAATTGGAAAAACATTATCATGTGCATTTCATTCTTTTCATTTGGTGGCAGTAAGGCAGGATGTGTCTTTCATGCAGCTTAGTGATGGTTATTACCATGTGCCTTCCAAGAAAGGCCTCCAAAAATCTAGCTGAGCATAAAGATGTGGTTGGATGGTTCGTAAGGCATCCACCCTTCCCACAGGGGGGTTGTGAGCCAACGGCCGTTAGACTTGAAAAACATTACCATGTGCATTTCATTCGTTTCATTTGGTGGCAGTAAGGCAGGATGTGTCTTTTATGCAGCTTAGTGATGGTTATTACCATGTGCCTTCCAAGAAAGGCCTCCAAAAATCTAGCTGAGCATAAAGATGTGGTTGAATGGTTCGTAAGGCATCCACCCTTCCCACAGGGGGGTTGTGAGCCAACGGCCGTTAGACTTGAAAAACATTACTTACGTATTACGCACGTGCCAATTGGCGCAGGGGAGGGATGGCGGAGACGGGCGAGCTGGAATCTTCGACCCGCGCTGCGATTGCCTGCGTGGCAGCAAACGTACTTAACCGGGCTCGCGAGATCCACGGATGGGTACGGCAGCACGAGAAGCGCCTGGGTCGCCAGTTTGCGGTTTTGGTCGTGTATGACTCGTTCGCCTCAGTAGGACGACAGATTAATCTCCAGTTGCTGGACATGTACTTCGCCTTGGCTGGCGGATTCTACAAGCCCACGCCGGCGGATCGGGTTCCACTCAATCGAGACGTCGAGTTTCGACTTTTGGTGTCGTATGTCGGAAAGGTTGGGTGGGACCAGTGGGAGAAAGACCAGTGGGGGAAATTTCCAGACGCGAGTGAGGCGCAGCCGAGATTGACCGTATCGGCGAGAGTAGAGGGGGGGGGTTTGAAGGTTTCCATTTTACATTCGGGAATTCCGAGTCCGTGAAATTGACGTTTTCACGGATGATCGTTCTCCCGGGGGTGGGAGGGCCGATGCTGGGCTCGCTTCCAAAGTGTTGCTCGAATCAGGCGTGCTCTGTGATGGAGGGTGTCCACCGCAAGTGCGGGGGTTGTCGAGACGTCCGGTATTGTGCTGCCGAATGCCAGCGTGCGGACTGGGAGGAACACAAGAAGTGGTGTAACAAGTATCGTGAGGCGAGAAAGTCTCTCAGCACTATGCACGGCGACGTTACAGACAGCTGGTCTGGTGTCAATTTGGCCGGACTTGTAATTCGGATGGGGGGTGAAGTGCATTTCAAGTTCAAAGGTGAAATGTTCAAGGTTTTTTGAGGGGACTAAATCGTACCCCAGGGCGATTTGTGAGGCGATGTCCGCGCTGGGGGAACAGTACCCCTGTTCGACTGCGTGAGGGGAATGGATTCTGCGACTGAAGAAATTTTGGGTGTGATTTTCTTGCGCCAACGGCCGTTGGAACTTGCAAATTAGGGTTTGATTTTCTTTGCAACCGGAAGTAGGGTGTGGTTTGCCACGTGGCACCATGGATGTAATTAATAAATGCATAATAAAACATTTTTCGTGCGCCAACGGCCGTTGGAGACTGAAAACTAGTGTGTGATTTGTGCGCGTAATAAATCTTAAAATTCTTGTTGTTTTTTCAAGCCAACGGCCGTTGACGGTGAGAAATGTATATCAAACGGTGTCGGTGGGTTGCAGATGACGTTCTACAGGACGGAGGGGGGCGAGTGGATCAACTTGGAAGACAGGCTTCTGGGAGTGGTTAAGAGCGCGCTCAGGCTTCTGCCGGACATTAAGCTGGATTTTAAGCCCAAGGAGGGTGAAAGGTCTCTTTTGAAACCGGATGTCGCGAAGGCCGCGGCTCTTGTTTTCAATATCGAGGGTCGGGGACTCCCAAACCCGACCGTAGAGCCATTTGAGGAGGTGCTTGTGAGGTGTGGTGCTATAAGGCCCTATGATCCATCAATACCCAGCCCAATTTGTTTTCAGTCGATCGATGCTGATGGTAATGAAAGTTGGATACAGATGACGCGGCCATATGAGAGGGGAGAAGGGTTTAAGGGTTTAGGGGAGGTGGGACGGTTCGAATGGGTCATCTTGAAGGACGGCAAGTACTTCAAGCATCACACTGACCTGATCATCGACCGGCTGTTCGTGTCTGCTGGAGATTGCATGTTCTGGTTGAGGGAATACGTGCATGAGTGGGGACCCGACGGTGTTGACGAGTTTGAGAAAGCGGTTCGTGAGGTGATGTCCGCGCTGGGGCAGGAGTACAAGTTCGAGTGCGTGACTGACGCGAATCGATTATGCGACTGAAGTGTTGGGTGTGATTTTCTTTGCGCCAACGGCCGTTGGAACCTGCAAATTAGGGTTTGATTTTCTTTGCGCCAACGGCCGTTGGCAGCTGGAAAGTTGGGTGTGATTCGCCACGTGGCACTATGGATGTAATCAATAAATGCATAATAAAAATTTTTTTCGTGCATTTTTCGTGCGCCAACGGCCGTTGGAGGCTGGAAAATGGTGTGATTTTCGTGCGAGTAATAAATCATTCTTGTTGTTTCAAGCCAACGGCCGTTGACGGTGAGAAATGTGTATCAAACGGTGTTGGTGGTCGCAGATGGCGGTCAAATGCACGGTTGCGTGGTGCCAGGAAGCGAGAGCAGGAGGGGATGACTTGTGCGTGCGTCATGTCAGCGTGCGAACGGGAATGGCAGGGAGGGTGAAGGATTTGTTTGCAAAAAAGGGGGGGTGTATCGCCCGGGATTGCCAGCTTCCATTCGGGACGGATTGCATGCCTTTTTGTGATGGACACGCCAAGTTGTCAGGGGAGATGCAAGAGGTGATCAAAGGAGGCTTGTTGTTTGTGCATGGCGAGTCCAGTGCTGGTGAAGGACCTCTTGTCCTGAGTTTTGAGGTGGACAGTGCTGGAAGTCTGGAAAGAATGGCGGTCAGGTCGCGGGAATGGATGTTGAATCACCCTGACTTTGACTCGTATGCCTACTGCCAAGGTTTCGGGGACGCCGTTTTTACATGGATGCTGTGCTCGGAGGATGACGTGCATGCGATTGTTTCGCATGACGACTTGGATATCGCAGGCGCCATGGGCGCAGACCTGTTGTTGTATTTCATGATTGGATGGGGTTGCGGATTTTTGGAAGGTGATTGGTGGGTCCCGCACCTCGCAAGGCTTACTTTTGCGGTCGGCGAATTGCCTGTACCTGTTGAAGTCTCAAAAACTCGTGTGGAGATGGCTGCCGTTCTGGCATCGGGGGTTAAGCGCCAAGCCCGATTTGCCATGACCGTTGTTGCTGATGCTGAGGGGGAGGAAATTGAAAAGGTCGTGGAAAGGGTCGTCCTGGCCTCTGCTTTGGTGGAGAGAGCAAGGAATGCATGCGACTAGGTGTTTTTGGTCGCCAACGGCCGTTGGACTTGCAAAATGTCCTGTGAGCTGAGTCCGTTTCTTAACTTGCCATGGACGTCGGTTGTGCAGGGGCAGGGTGTAGGATGGAGTGCGGAAAAGAAGGAAAGGAAGGGGGGGAGACTACAAAGGAAAACCTGATAGAGATTGTGGAGGCCGAACTGGAAGACCTGCCCGATCTGGTTCTCGAAGAGGACGGGCAATTGCACGCTGAACGTCTTGATGGCGTGGGCATGATGATGTCGGAGGTTGATGGGTATGGTGGAATTGCTAAAGGTGTATTGCGTAAATTGAGGCGTGAGGAGGATGTGGGGACTCCGGCTCATGTTTTGGTCAGTTTTATGAACGACAATTGGGGTCGAATGCAACCCACTAAAGATGGGGAGGATGTTGACTAGAATGTGATTTTAGGATGAATGTAAATTTATTTAATAAAGAAGAATCATTTGGAAAAAATCGCCTGATGGTGTCAAGTTTTGTGCGTCTAAGGCCAACGGCCGTTGGGATGTGTGGAATTTAACAGGGCCAACGGCCGTTGACCCTGCTGAATGCGTGCGTTTGCGGGTGGTGTAAAAAATATCGATGTGCACAGATGGACCCCATTCGATGCGAACATCCGGATTGTCAATGGGAAGGAATGCCGACGGACAGCGAGTGGTTCTGTCCCAAGCATTCTGACGTATGGGGGGCGTTGTTTGCCGAAATCGAGAGCGGGCTGATGACGATTGACCGTCACATCGTGACGAAAAAGTGGAAGCCTTGGCCCAACAACATGGTTTTGGTCTTGTACTATGTTGACAAGAAGCCTCGATTCATGCTGCGTGATGCAGAGTGGGTGATAGAGGAGGTGGGACAGATGCGACCTGGAGAGGGGATAGGCGGAGAGGACAAGCCGCCAAGGCATGTGTGGGCTTACATGGGAGACCATCCCGACTGTCCAACGGCCAAAGTGTGGCATGATATGGGAAGGGACCTGGCCACGGAGTCCGCGTATGAGTGCGCGCGACTCGTGACAGCGCTCTTGAAGGGGGAGGTGAAAGACCTGATGCGCAAGGGGGGGTGGTAGAGCAGATTAGACAGCAGATTAGACGTGTGTGTGATTTTGATGAGGAGATTGATGAGAAGCCGGCAAAGAGGGGCAGGATGGACAGAATTGCTCAGTAAGAAAGAGAGGGAGAAAATATGATTTGATTAATCTGATGCGTGTAATTGAAACTAATTTATTTTGTCTCATAAAACTTCTTTGAACGGACCTTCTTTGAACCAACAATTATTGCACAAAAAGACTAGATTGAGAATTGTGTGAGAAAGACGCCAGAGGGGGTTCTGACGGTGCTCATTGCCCCTGTTATACAATGGCTGCTGTATGGGACTCATGGCAATTGCGCAGATGGCAACGAAATGCAAAATCTGTACGGAGCCCGTAAGGGTCGAGGGACTGTGCGCGGAACATTATAAGTTCCTACAAGAGCACGACCTCGAGTACCAACATGCCAAGGATCCATACGGGGGGTGTGGATTTCTTAGATGTGATAGACCACTGGAGGGATTGGATGTGTATTGCAAGACACATCTACCTTTTGCCGAGAAGTTGGAGGACGTGTGCGCTCGTGGGATCGCATACGTAGCAAGTTTGCAGATGTTGATGGGGAAGACCGGAATGACACGCTCGGTCCTCCACTTCACGGCAACGCACACTGGGGAACGGAAAGTTGAGCTGGTGCGCCTCGACAGGCAGGGACTCGAGATTTTGCAGAGGGGGACAGCGCGTACGGGTTTGCTCATGGGCATAACGTTACCATGGGGGATTCCTTGCAGGGTGTGGCGCGGAATGCGCGTACACCTTGATGACGCAGCTAGGATTTGTGGAAGCACAAAGACTGCACAAGGATATTTTGGAGCTTCTTCTTGCCGCAGAGCCGGTGGGACTGCCGAAGAGGCCTGAGGAGCGGGACCGTTTGATCAGGATGGTGGTGAAGGCGGATATAGATGCAGATGTGGAGGCCGCAAAGGCGAAGGCAGAGGAAGCGCGTCGTGCAAAGGAGGAATCGGATCAAGAACTGTTGGAGAAGATGCAGAGCTCCAACAAAATTTTGCATCGTTTGGGGATGGCGGACGTCGCTTATGCATGCGAGTCCGGGAAGGGGAAGAAACAAAAGAGGAAAAGATAATAATGGGAATGGTCGCCCACTGTTCTTGTCACAGAAATGCTTTTGTTAATGCTGGCGAACTTGGGACGGTCTTCCGTATTTCAACATTTCCTTGCCTTTAAAATTGATTGATGGGTAAATAATAATACTGAGCAAGCCTTCCATTTTATGTGTCTGTGGTCATACAATTTCGTTATTGTTTCAACCCTTGCAACGAGGTTTTTCTTGTCCCATGCATGTAAGTCTCAACCTTGGTGTCATGGAACTGCTTGTCTTTGCATATTACAACCCATTAATGCTCGGATTGCATCATCATGTTCCACCAAGGGAATAAATGAAGTAGCTATTGAAGCTTGCGTTGGAGAAATCCCCAAATAATCGACTTCTTCTGCTTTACTACTAAATTCTGGTTTATATCGCACATGAACATAATTATTTTCAACACTAGAGTAACAAGAAAGTAATAAATATTCTGGGGCGAATTTAAATTGATCTTGTTGATGTGGAGGTATAAAAATAGGTATTTCACTTTTAATTACTTGATTTTTTTGTAATGTATAAAAAGGACAAGAAAACATATTCATTTACTTTACTATGCGTAGCTAAAGATCCAATTAAACCGGTATTCGGCCCTTCTGGCGTTTGTATAGGACCATAATGACTAGGATGTATATCATGTAACGTGCGTGTTTGCAAGTTGGCCGTTGACACTCTACGACGGAGCCAATTTTCGGAAGAACCTGCCTCATTTATGAATGCATCGACTGTGTGCATAAATTGTGATCATTGAATTGAACAAAAAAATTCTCTTATTGCCCCAATCATGGCTATTCTCTTAATGCCCTATCATGGCTATTTGTTTGTGTATGTTTTGCCCATGTTATTACATTAATGGCATGATGTTGTGGATTGCTCTATCTATGATGGTTGTTCGTTTGTGTATGCTTTGCCCATGTTGTTACAGTAATGGCATGATGTTGTGGATTGCTAGCTCAATCTATGATGGTTGTTCGTTTGTGTATGCTTTGCCCATGTTGTTACAGTAATGGCATAATGTTGTGGATTGCTAGCTCAATCTATGATGGTTGTTCGTTTGTGTATGCTTTGCCCATGTTGTTACAGTAATGGCATGATTTTCTGGATTGTTAGCTCAATCTATGATGGTTGTTCGTTTGTGTATGCTTTGCCCATGTTGTTACAGTAATGGCATGATTTTGTGGATTGCTCAACCTATGAGGGTTTGGTTGTTTGTGTATGTTTTGCGCGCAGATCACAATGGATTGCACCATCTGCCGCAGCAAGCGAAGCCCCCTTACTGGTTCCAAGATCTTATCCTGGATGCCAAGCAGGCTGGCGAAGGGTATCCCAGTACGTACTTTGAAACTTGATGCCGCAAAACAACTACAACTTCGTTTTAACCCTTTAGCCGTTTTGAGTGATATTTACAGCGGACATTACATTTTTGTTGCTACGGGATGAGAATTGAGCTTTGTAATGCTAGCAGGTGTCACAAACCAAACTGTCCGCTATTTGTAGTGGGCATTTATTGTTAGAGCTTGCAGCTGGGTCCCTGCTCCTCCACATGCAACCTTGGTGTTCATGAGCCCTTTACTAGCTTCCTTTCTGTCAGGGGGTGCTATATTTGGCACCCATAGGACATTGCAATATGACCAATGACATGACCCCCAAGGTGGTGAATATATGTGTGTGCTTGTGTCCTATAATGGACCATAACTAACTATTAGGTTGGTTTGTGGACATTATCATGGAAAGTGACCATTGCCCGGTTTTTATAGCGGGCAGTTGGACACGGTTTTAAGGGTTGACCTATTAGCTTTGTCAGGTGTGTGTGCTGCACCGCACCGCTTGCTAACATATTCGGCGGATTTCTTCTTTGTCGTCTGCGTGTCACAGCGTGCTTGTACGCACAACCACCCGCGTTCCCCTCCGCCGGCGCCCCCGCCGCCGGGCTCTCCGCCGCCACCGGTGTTGCCCCCTCCCGCCGCCGGCCCTTCCGCGCCGTCGGAAGCTGCAGCGGCAGCACAGCAAATGCCCCCTCCCCCCGCACCATCGTCGGGGCAACAGGCGCGCGGCGCTCATGCAGCAAAGGCGGCGAAGGAGCGGAGGAAATCGGCGGCTTCTGGGTCATCGGGTTCCGATGCCGCGACGGCAGCAACTGGAAAAGCAACCCACCAGACACTGCCAGCTGCCCGGGTAGGTGTTACGCACAAAGATGTGATTTTCTTGCGCCATCCTTGTGCCAGCACCTTGTCCTTGTCCTTGTCCTTGTCCTTGTCCTTGTCCTTGTCCTTGTCCTTGTCCTTGTTCTTGTCCTTGTCCTTGTCCTTGTCCTTGTCCTTGTCCTTGTCGTTGTCCTTGTCCTTGTCCTTGTCCTTGTCCTTGTCCTTGTCCTTGTCCTTGTCCTTGTCCTTGTCCTTGTCCTTGTCCTTGTGCCTGCACCTTGTCCTTGTCCTTGTCCTTGTCCTTGTCCTTGTCCTTGTCCTTGTCCTTGTCCTTGTCCTTGTCCTTGTCCTTGTTCTTGTCCTTGTCCTTGTCCTTGTCCTTGTCTTTGTGCCAGCACCTTGTCCTTGTCCTTGTCCTTGTGCCAGCACCTTGTCCTTGTCCTTGTCCTTGTCCTTGCCCTTGTCCTTGTCCTTGTCCTTGTCCTTGTCCTTGTCCTTGTCCTTGTCCTTGTCCTTGTCCTTGTCCTTGTCCTTGTCCTTGTCCTTGTCCTTGTCCTTGTCCTTGTCCTTGTCCTTGTCCTTGTCCTTGTGCCAGCACGTTGTCCTTGTCCTTGTCCTTGTCCTTGTCCTTGTCCTTGTCCTTGTCCTTGTCCTTGTGCCAGCACGTTGTCCTTGTCCTTGTCCTTGTCCTTGTCCTTGTCCTTGTCCTTGTCCTTGTCCTTGTCCTTGTCCTTGTCCTTGTCCTTGTCCTTGTCCTTGTCCTTGTCCTTGTCCTTGTCCTTGTCCTTGTCCTTGTCCTTGTCCTTGTCCTTGTCCTTGTCCTTGTCCTTGTCCTTGTCCTTGTCCTCGTCCTCGTCCTCGTCCTTGTCCTTGTCCTTGTCCTTGTCCTCGTCCTCGTCCTCGTCCTCGTCCTTGGCCTTGGCCTTGTCCTTGTCCTTGTCCTTGTCCTTGTCCTTGTCCTTGTCCTTGTCCTTGTCCTTGTCCTTGTCCTTGTCCTTGTCCTTGTCCTTGTCCTTGTCCTTGTCCTTGTCCTTGTCCTTGTCCTTGTCCTTGTCCTTGTCCTTGTCCTTGTCCTTGTCCTTGTCCTTGTCCTTGCCAGCACGTTGTCCTTGTCCTTGTCCTTGTCCTTGTCCTTGTCCTTGTCCTTGTCCTTGTCCTTGTCCTTGTCCTTGTCCTTGTCCTTGTCCTTGTCCTTGTCCTTGTCCTTGTCCTTGTCCTTGTCCTTGTCCTTGTCCTTGTCCTTGTCCTTGTCCTTGTCCTTGTCCTTGTCCTTGTCCTTGTCCTTGTCCTTGTCCTTGTCCTTGTCCTTGTCCTTGTCCTTGTCCTTGTCCTTGTCCTTGTCCTTGTCCTTGTCCTTGTCCTTGTCCTTGGCCTTGGCCTTGGCCTTGGCCTTGGCCTTGGCCTTGGCCTTGGCCTTGTCCTTGTCCTTGTCCTTGTCCTTGTCCTTGTCCTTGTCCTTGTCCTTGTGCCAGCACGTTGTCCTTGTCCTTGTCCTTGTCCTTGTCCTTGTCCTTGTCCTTGTCCTTGTCCTTGTCCTTGTCCTTGTCCTTGTCCTTGTCCTTGTCCTTGTCCTTGTCCTTGTCCTTGTCCTTGTCCTTGTCCTTGTCCTTGTCCTCGTCCTTGTCCTCGTCCTTGTCCTTGTCCTTGTCCTTGTCCTTGTCCTTGTCCTTGTCCTTGTCCTTGTCCTTGTCCTTGTCCTTGTCCTTGTCCTTGTCCTTGTCCTTGTCCTTGTCCTTGTGCCAGCACGTTGTCCTTGTCCTTGTCCTTGTCCTTGTCCTTGTCCTTGTCCTTGTCCTTGTCCTTGTCCTTGTCCTTGTCCTTGTCCTTGTCCTTGTCCCTGTCCTTGTCCTTGTCCTTGTCCTTGTCCTTGTCCTTGTCCTTGTCCTTGTCCTTGTCCTTGTCCTTGTCCTTGTCCTTGTCCTTGTCCTTGTCCTTGTCCTTGTCCTTGTCCTTGTCCTTGTCCTTGTCCTTGTCCTTGTCCTTGTCCTTGTCCTTGTCCTTGTCCTTGTCCTTGTGCCAGCACGTTGTCCTTGTCCTTGTCCTTGTCCTTGTCCTTGTCCTTGTCCTTGTCCTTGTCCTTGTCCTTGTCCTTGTCCTTGTCCTTGTCCTTGTCCTTGTCCTTGTCCTTGTCCTTGTCCTTGTCCTTGTCCTTGTCCTTGTCCTTGTCCTTGTCCTTGTCCTTGTCCTTGTCCTTGTCCTTGTCCTTGTCCTTGTCCTTGTCCTTGTCCTTGTCCTTGTCCTTGTCCTTGTCCTTGTCCTTGTCCTTGTCCTTGTCCTTGTCCTTGGCCTTGGCCTTGGCCTTGTCCTTGTCCTTGTCCTTGTCCTTGTCCTTGTCCTTGTCCTTGTCCTTGTCCTTGTGCCAGCACGTTGTCCTTGTCCTTGTCCTTGTCCTTGTCCTTGTCCTTGTCCTTGTCCTTGTCCTTGTCCTTGTCCTTGTCCTTGTCCTTGTCCTTGTCCTTGTCCTTGTCCTTGTCCTTGTCCTTGTCCTTGTCCTTGTCCTTGTCCTTATCCTCGTCCTTGTCCTCGTCCTTGTCCTTGTCCTTGTCCTTGTCCTTGTCCTTGTCCTTGTCCTTGTCCTTGTCCTTGTCCTTGTCCTTGTCCTTGTCCTTGTCCTTGTCCTTGTCCTTGTCCTTGTGCCAGCACGTTGTCCTTGTCCTTGTCCTTGTCCTTGTCCTTGTCCTTGTCCTCGTCCTCGTCCTCGTCCTTGTCCTTGTCCTTGTCCTTGTCCTTGTCCTTGTCCTTGTCCTTGTCCTTGCCCTTGTCCTTGTCCTTGTCCTTGTCCTTGTCCTTGTCCTTGTCCTTGTCCTTGTCCTTGTCCTTGTCCTCGTCCTCGTCCTCGTCCTTGTCCTTGTCCTTGTCCTTGTCCTTGTCCTTGTCCTTGCCCTTGTCCTTGTCCTTGTCCTTGTCCTTTTCGTTGTGGTTGTCCTTGTGCTTCTCCTCGTCCTTGTCCTTGTCCTTGTCCGTGTCCGTGTCCTTGTCCTTGTCCTTGTCCTTGTCCTTGTCCTTGTCCTTGTCCTTGTCCTTGTCCTTGTCCTTGTCCTTGTCCTTGTCCTTGTCCTTGTCCTTGTCCTTGTGCCAGCACGTTGTCCTTGTCCTTGTCCTTGTCCTTGTCCTTGTCCTTGTCCTCGTCCTCGTCCTCGTCCTTGTCCTTGTCCTTGTCCTTGTCCTTGTCCTTGTCCTTGTCCTTGTCCTTGCCCTTGTCCTTGTCCTTGTCCTTGTCCTTGTCCTTGTCCTTGTCCTTGTCCTTGTCCTTGTCCTTGTCCTTGTCCTTGTCCTTGTCCTTGTCCTTGTGCCAGCACGTTGTCCTTGTCCTTGTCCTTGTCCTCGTCCTCGTCCTCGTCCTCGTCCTCGTCCTCGTCCTCGTCCTCGTCCTCGTCCTCGTCCTCGTCCTCGTCCTCGTCCTCGTCCTTGTCCTCGTCCTTGTCCTTGTCCTTGTCCTTGTCCTTGTCCTTGTCCTTGTCCTTGTCCTTGTCCTCCTGTCCTCGTCCTCGTCCTCGTCCTCGTCCTCGTCCTCGTCCTCGTCCTCGTCCTCGTCCTCGTCCTCGTCCTCGTCCTCGTCCTCGTCCTCGTCCTCGTCCTCGTCCTCGTCCTCGTCCTCGTCCTTGTCCTTGTCCTTGTCCTTGTCCTTGTCCTTGTCCTTGTCCTTGTCCTTGTCCTTGTCCTTGTCCTTGTCCTTGTCCTTGTCCTTGTCCTTGTCCTTGTCCTTGTCCTTGTCCTTGTCCTTGTGCCAGCACGTTGTCCTTGTCCTTGTCCTTGTCCTTGTCCTTGTCCTTGTCCTTGTCCTTGTCCTTGTCCTTGTCCTTGTCCTGGTCCTTGTCCTTGTCCTTGTCCTTGTCCTTGTCCTTGTCCTTGTCCTTGTCCTTGTCCTTGTCCTTGTCCTTGTCATTGTCATTGTCATTGTCCTCGTCCTTGTCCTCGTCCTTGTCCTTGTCCTTGTGCCAGCACGTTGTCCTTGTCCTTGTCCTTGTCCTTGTCCTTGTCCTTGTCCTTGTCCTTGTCCTTGTCCTTGTCCTTGTCCTTGTCCTTGTCCTTGTCCCTGTCCTTGTCCTTGTCCTTGTCCTTGTCCTTGTCCTTGTCCTTGTCCTTGTCCTTGTCCTTGTCCTTGTCCTTGTCCTTGTCCTTGTCCTTGTCCTTGTCCTTGTCCTTGTCCTTGTCCTTGTCCTTGTCCTTGTCCTTGTCCTTGTCCTTGTCCTTGTCCTTGTCCTTGTGCCAGCACGTTGTCCTTGTCCTTGTCCTTGTCCTTGTCCTTGTCCTTGTCCTTGTCCTTGTCCTTGTCCTTGTCCTTGTCCTTGTCCTTGTCCTTGTCCTTGTCCTTGTCCTTGTCCTTGTCCTTGTCCTTGTCCTTGTCCTTGTCCTTGTCCTTGTCATTGTCCTTGTCCTTGTCCTTGTCCTTGTCCTTGTCCTTGTCCTTGTCCTTGTCCTTGTCCTTGTCCTTGTCCTTGTCATTGTCCTTGTCCTTGTCCTTGTCCTTGTCCTTGTCCTTGGCCTTGGCCTTGGCCTTGGCCTTGTCCTTGTCCTTGTCCTTGTCCTTGTCCTTGTCCTTGTCCTTGTCCTTGTCCTTGTGCCAGCACGTTGTCCTTGTCCTTGTCCTTGTCCTTGTCCTTGTCCTTGTCCTTGTCCTTGTCCTTGTCCTTGTCCTTGTCCTTGTCCTTGTCCTTGTCCTTGTCCTTGTCCTTGTCCTTGTCCTTGTCCTTGTCCTTATCCTCGTCCTTGTCCTCGTCCTTGTCCTTGTCCTTGTCCTTGTCCTTGTCCTTGTCCTTGTCCTTGTCCTTGTCCTTGTCCTTGTCCTTGTCCTTGTCCTTGTCCTTGTCCTTGTCCTTGTCCTTGTCCTTGTGCCAGCACGTTGTCCTTGTCCTTGTCCTTGTCCTTGTCCTTGTCCTTGTCCTCGTCCTCGTCCTCGTCCTTGTCCTTGTCCTTGTCCTTGTCCTTGTCCTTGTCCTTGTCCTTGTCCTTGCCCTTGTCCTTGTCCTTGTCCTTGTCCTTGTCCTTGTCCTTGTCCTTGTCCTTGTCCTTGTCCTTGTCCTCGTCCTCGTCCTCGTCCTTGTCCTTGTCCTTGTCCTTGTCCTTGTCCTTGTCCTTGCCCTTGTCCTTGTCCTTGTCCTTGTCCTTTTCGTTGTGGTTGTCCTTGTGCTTCTCCTCGTCCTTGTCCTTGTCCTTGTCCGTGTCCGTGTCCTTGTCCTTGTCCTTGTCCTTGTCCTTGTCCTTGTCCTTGTCCTTGTCCTTGTCCTTGTCCTTGTCCTTGTCCTTGTCCTTGTCCTTGTCCTTGTGCCAGCACGTTGTCCTTGTCCTTGTCCTTGTCCTTGTCCTTGTCCTTGTCCTCGTCCTCGTCCTCGTCCTTGTCCTTGTCCTTGTCCTTGTCCTTGTCCTTGTCCTTGTCCTTGTCCTTGCCCTTGTCCTTGTCCTTGTCCTTGTCCTTGTCCTTGTCCTTGTCCTTGTCCTTGTCCTTGTCCTTGTCCTTGTCCTTGTCCTTGTCCTCGTCCTCGTCCTCGTCCTTGTCCTTGTCCTTGTCCTTGTCCTCGTCCTCGTCCTCGTCCTCGTCCTCGTCCTCGTCCTCGTCCTCGTCCTCGTCCTCGTCCTCGTCCTCGTCCTCGTCCTCGTCCTTGTCCTCGTCCTTGTCCTTGTCCTTGTCCTTGTCCTTGTCCTTGTCCTTGTCCTTGTCCTTGTCCTCGTCCTCGTCCTCGTCCTCGTCCTCGTCCTCGTCCTCGTCCTCGTCCTTGTCCTTGTCCTTGTCCTTGTCCTTGTCCTCGTCCTCGTCCTCGTCCTCGTCCTCGTCCTCGTCCTCGTCCTCGTCCTCGTCCTCGTCCTCGTCCTCGTCCTCGTCCTCGTCCTCGTCCTCGTCCTCGTCCTCGTCCTCGTCCTCGTCCTCGTCCTCGTCCTCGTCCTCGTCCTCGTCCTTGTCCTTGTCCTTGTCCTTGTCCTCGTCCTTGTCCTTGTCCTTGTCCTTGTCCTTCTCCTTGTCCTTGTCCCCCACCTTGTCCTTGTCCTTGTCCTTGTCCTTGTCCTTGTCCTTGTCCTTGTCCTTGTCCTTGTCCTTGTCCTTGTCCTTGTCCTCGTCCTCGTCCTCGTCCTCGTCCTCGTCCTCGTCCTCGTCCTCGTCCTCGTCCTCGTCCTCGTCCTTGTCCTTGTCCTTGTCCTTGTCCTTGTCCCTGTCCCTGTCCTTGTCCTTGTCCTTGTCCTTGTCCTTGTCCTTGTCCTTGTCCTTGTCCTTGTCCTTGTCCTTGTCCTTGTCCTTGTCCTTGTCCTTGTCCTTTTCGTTGTGGTTGTCCTTGTGCTTCTCCTCGTCCTTGTCCTTGTCCTTGTCCTTGTCCTTGTCCTTGTCCTTGTCCTTGTCCTTGTCCTTGTCCTTGTCCTTGTCCTTGTCCTTGTCCTTGTCCTTGTCCTTGTCCTTGTCCTTGTCCTTGTCCTTGTCCTTGTCCTTGTCCTTGTCCTTGTCCTTGTCCTTGTCCTTGTCCTTGTCCTTGTCCTTGTCCTTGTCCTTGTCCTTGTCCTTGTCCTTGTCCTTGTCCTTGTCCTTGTCCTTGTCCTTGTCCTTGTCCTTGTCCTTGTCCTTGTCCTTGTCCTTGTCCTTGTCCTTGTCCTTGTCCTTGTCCTTGTCCTTGTGCCAGCACCTTGTCCTTGTCCTTGTCCTTGTCCTTGTCCTTGTCCTTGTCCTTGTCCTTGTCCTTGTGCCAGCACCTTGTCCTCGTCCTTGTCCTTGTCCTTGTCCTTGTGCCAGCACCTTGTCCTTGTCCTTGTCCTTGTCCTTGTCCTTGTCCTTGTCCTTGTCCTTGTCCTTGTGCCAGCACCTTGTCCTCGTCCTTGTCCTCGTCCTTGTCCTTGTCCTTGTCCTTGTCCTTGTCCTTGTCCTTGTCCTTGTCCTTGTCCTTGTCCTTGTCCTTGTCCTTGTCCTCGTCCTTGTCCTCGTCCTTGGCCTTGGCCTTGGCCTTGGCCTTGGCCTTGGCCTTGTCTGGGTCCTTGTCCGGGTCCTTGTCCGGGTCCTTGTCCTTGTCCTTGTCCTTGTCCTTGTCCTTGTCCTTGTCCTTGTCCTTGTCCTTGTCCTTGTCCTTGTCCTTGTCCTTGTCCTTGTCCTTGTCCTTGTCCTTGTCCTTGTCCTTGTCCTTGTCCTTGTCCTTGTCCTTGTCCTTGTCCTTGTCCTTGTCCTTGTCCTTGTCCTTGTCCTTGTCCTTGTCCTTGTCCTTGTCCTTGTCCTTGTCCTTGTCCTTGTCCTTGTCCTTGTCCTTGTCCTTGTCCTTGTCCTTGTCCTTGTCCTTGTGCCAGCACCTTGTCCTTGTCCTTGTCCTTGTCCTTGTCCTTGTCCTTGTCCTTGTCCTTGTCCTTGTGCCAGCACCTTGTCCTCGTCCTTGTCCTCGTCCTTGTCCTCGTCCTTGTCCTTGTCCTTGTCCTTGTCCTTGTCCTTGTCCTTGTCCTTGTCCTTGTCCTTGTCCTTGTCCTTGTCCTTGTCCTCGTCCTTGTCCTCGTCCTTGGCCTTGGCCTTGGCCTTGGCCTT
Source organism: Mesostigma viride (assembly GCA_009746045.1). Lineage (NCBI taxonomy): Eukaryota > Viridiplantae > Streptophyta > Mesostigmatophyceae > Mesostigmatales > Mesostigmataceae > Mesostigma > Mesostigma viride. The sequence continues at coordinate 1,984,394 of RPFO01000667.1, read as the reverse complement.
GGCCTTGTCTGGGTCCTTGTCCGGGTCCTTGTCCGGGTCCTTGTCCTTGTCCTTGTCCTTGTCCTTGTCCTTGTCCTTGTCCTTGTCCTTGTCCTTGTCCTTGTCCTCGTCCTTGTCCTCGTCCTTGTCCTTGTCCTTGTCCTTGTCCTTCTCCTTGTCCTTGTCCTTGTCCTTGTCCTTGTCCTTGTCCTTGTCCTTGTCCTTGTGCCAGCACCTTGTACTTGTACTTGTCCTTGTCCTTGTCCTTGTCCTTGTCCTGGTCCTTGTCCTTGTCCTTGTCCTTGTCCTTGTCCTTGTCCTTGTGCCAGCACCTTGTCCTTGTCCTTTTCTTGCTTGATTTTCTTGCGCCAACGGCCGTTGCAATTTGGAAATTAGGGTGTTATTTTTTTTTTGCCCAACGGCCGTCGGAACCTTGAAATTAGGGTGTGATTTTCATGCGCCAACGGCCGTTGGAACCTGTAAATTAGGGTGTGATTTTCATGCGCCAACGGCCGTTGGAACCTGTAAATTAGGGTGTGATTTTCATGCGCCAACGGCCGTTGGAACCTGGAAATTAGGGTGTGATTTTTCTGTCGCCAACGGCCGTTGGAACCTGGAAATTAGGGTGTCATTTTTCTTGCGCCAACGGCCGTTGGAACCTGGAAATTAGGGTGTGATTTTTCTCGCGCCAACGGCCGTTGGAACCTGGAAATTAGGGTGTCATTTTTCTCGCGCCAACGGCCGTTGGAACCTGGAAATTAGGGTGTGATTTTTCTTTCGCCAACGGCCGTTGGAACCTGGAAATTAGGGTGTGATTTTCATGCGCCAACGGCCGTTGGAACCTGTAAATTAGGGTGTGATTTTCATGCGCCAACGGCCGTTGGAACCTGGAAATTAGGGTGTTATTTTTCCGGCGACGGCCGTTGGAACATAGTACTGACCTTCCGGCTATCTGTATGTTTTTTGCATGTGATCAGGGGCGTCCGTCAAGGCAGAGAACGGAGGAAGAGCGGAGGAGGTGGGCTTACAAGATTGAACATGGGGTGGCGGAAAGGCATCTCACAACATTTTTTGAGGACTGGCGCCAACGAGCTCCGGGCACCGACTTATGGTCGGGGATTGTGAAGACCTTTGAGAGGAAGGGGCTGCTGACGACACGTGCTGGAAATGCGAAGCCCAGCATTTTGGACTCCTGGGAGCCAGCGCCATCCTCTCATGTGCACGACAAGAACCTAACTGACAGCATACAGGCGGCGTTTCATCTGCGGCAGAAGTTTCGTCTAGTGCCAGACGATGTCGACATCGTGGGGGGGTCCGCGATTGCGACTCAAGTACGGGTCTTTACGGACAACTTGTGCCAACTCCCGGAACTAATGAGGCATCGGACGGTGACGGTGCGGAATTGTAAGGGGCTCGCGCCGTGGTTCGTGGGGGCCGGCACAAGTCTGACGAAGGCAAAATGTGCCGTGCTGATCTTCCGGTTTGCGTGGCAGGTGCTGGCAGACCAGGAGCCCGATTCTTACAATGCCTGGCTGGAAGAGAATCCAGGGTTTTCTGACAAAATTAAAAAACTGACGGGGGAGGACAGTGACCGTGCCGTGCAGAGGTTCGGATACTTTCGTTCGCCAACGGCCGAGGAAGGGAGGGCCATTCTCCGGACGCACTCCAAGAAGGATATGGCGGCCGCGTGCTCGCAGGATTATATCACCATGGACTTGAATACGTCCGAGTGGTCAGATGCATCTGACCGTGAGGCAGTACTTGAGCTCACGAACACCGCGTTGGGCTACATGCTCGCGTACGACAAGCCTTTCGTGTTTGCGCAGTTTGCCGTGCTGGACGGCAACCACTACACGCAGATGTTGAAGTCCGTGATTTTTGAGGGCTCAGACGAGCAAGTGAGGACTGCGATAGCTGGCGAGATTGCCGGTAAACAAAAGGGCAAGTACGTGGAGACAACCGAGGAGGCGTTTGATTTGTGGAGGGGGTTGGTGAGGGACGCGGACAAGTTCATGTACACCAATCTGGACGTGCTCAAGGGCTGGGAGGTGGAGGGGGAAGCACTGATCCCGCCCATGAAGGACATGCGGACGCAAAAGGTAAATATAACGGATCGGGTGTGGGAACGTTGTAGGCACTAGATGTGATTTTTGTTCGCCAACGGCCGTTGGAACCTGGAAATTAGTGTGTGATTTTTCTTTCGCCAACGGCCGTTGGAAACTGGAAATTTTGTTGATATTTTTCTTGCGCCAACGGCCGTTGGAACCTGGAAATTCGGTCGACATTTTTCTTGCGCCAACGGCCGTTGGAACCTGGAAATTAGGGTGTGATTTTTCTTGCGCCAACGGCCGTTGGAACCTGGATATTAGGGTGTGATTTTTCTTGCGCCAACGGCCGTTGGAACCTGGAAATTAGTGTGTGATTTTTCTTGCGCCAACGGCCGTTGGAACCTGGAAATTAGGGTGTCATTTTTCTCGCGCCAACGGCCGTTGGAACCTGGAAATTAGTGTGTGATTTTTCTTTCGCCAACGGCCGTTGGAACCTGGAAATTTGGTTGATACTTTTCTTGCGCCAACGGCCGTTGGAACCTGGAAATTAGGGTGTGATTTTTCTTGCGCCAACGGCCGTTGGAAACTGGAAATTAGGGTGTGATTTTTGTTCGGGAACGGCCGATCTTCCAAAGTGTAAGGACAAAATGTCAGGTCGTGTGTTGTATGACCGTTTTTTGTCTCAAACACTGATTCACATTTCATGCATGCAGGGGAGAGAGGCGCATCGGAGGGTTGCCCTGATCGGAGGGGGGCTGAATGCAGAAGACGAGGCCGTTTCCAAAAAGTCGAGGGGGACGGCGCTGCTGGAAGTGCACAACTATTTCAAGACGCACATGGAGGAATACTGGGATAAGCCGGAGGTGCCCCTTCAGGACCAGAAAGAAATATGGAATTTGATTCATGGGGTTTCAAGCAGTACTGAGAAGGCAAGGAAGGACGGGGAGGGGGAGGAGGGTGGTGAGGAGCGGGTTGGAGGGCGATTGAACGAGGGTGGGTTGTCCGAATCGGAGAAAACCCAAGTCTACGACTTCATCTCGGCTGTGAAGGATGAAACGGTCGCTCCGAACGACGACAGTAGATGTGGAATGCCGATTGAGGACAAGCTGGCCAAGGAGCTTGCAGAGTTTCTGGACATCGTGGCAGCGGACAAGCTGGACGGGGAGGGAAGGGTGATGAGGAAGGGGGGGGGATCAAACAGGAAGGGTGGAGGAGTCTAGCCCGCTTTCGATTCTGGCCGTCTATCATGGCAACCGTGAAGGCCAAACACGTTCCTCCTCAGTGCTTGTATGACCTGACATACATGGCCAAGATCTTCTGCGAGGTGATGGTCCAGCTTTTCATGATCTACAACCGCGATTTGGGGAAATACCCCGAACCACGCGACCTCGGCTGGTTGCCGATGCAGCCTTCGGAATCCGACAGCGCCCTTCAGAGGGTGGCCGATACGGTCGCTGTAGCTGCCAAGAGACTAAGGGCGGTTATCAGGCCAACGGGGAGGGACGATTCCACCTTCCCACTTGCACTGCTGGAGAGGACGGATTTTGGGACGACCCACAAGGAGGAAACGAAATGGTGGGTCCTGATTGCGCCCGAACCCCCAACCGAACAGGCTGTGGTGCCCCAACCCGTACAGCCTGTGGCGGGGGCTGTGGTGGTGACGGGGGCTGTGCCGGAGGAAGGCCAAGCCGAACATGCCGAGGCAGAGGACGTCCAGTCGGGTCGCCAAAAAAAGGTGGGGGAGAAGCGGGAACCCCCGCGGAAGTTTGGGTCGGAGGAGCTGGCATCCGAAATCGAGCAGCAGGGCCCGTGGATTTCTAAGAAAATTTACGGGTCTGACGGGGAAACGACCTGTGAGTTCATGATGAAGACTTTCGCGTGGGAGAAAAGCGATGGGCCGACACGGTTGGCTCAAGTGGTACTTAATGCAATGGAGGGGTTCGAATTTGTTGTGAAGAGGAAGGGGGGGGTGAACCAGCCGGATATCAAGAATGGGATATGGCTGCTGAATTTGGAACACCACGCGAAGCTGTGGAATGATGAGGAATTGTTGAAGGGTCGAACGGGTGCGTGGGTGGAGAAAAGGGACTGGAAGGCGGCGAAGGATTGTGGAGATTTCAATGGTGTGAAGGACGCCTGGTCGTCGTACCTAGGCGATTTCACGGGATTCTTCAACCCACCCGTGATCTTCATTGGGTCAAAGGAGCAGGTGGATGGGTTTAAGGTCCTTCTGAAGGTACTTGGGAAGCGGCCTGAGGGGGAGGATATTTCCAATCCCAACGGCCGTTCGGGCAAGGAAATTGCGGGTGCAGCCCAGAAGCGTCCGCTGGAGACGGCAGGCGCTGGCACCAAAAAGAAACGCCGGAAGCGCGCCGCCTCGGAGACCCCCTCGGCCGAAGACGTCTCAATGGGGGATGATGAGGATGTCGGGTCACATGGGGGTGATGATGGGGAGGAGGTTGGTGATGATGGTGCCGGCGATGATGAGGGGGGCGGGAATGAGGGTGGTGATAAGGGGGGCGGGTCGAAGGACGGAGAGGGGGGGGTTCGAAGGGCGGAGAGGGGGGCGGGTCGAAGGGCGGAGAGGGGGGGGGTCGAAGGACGGAGAGGGGGGCGGGTCAAAGGGCGGAGAGGGGGGCGGGTCGAAGGGCGGAGAGGGGGGGGGTCGAAGGACGGAGAGGGGGGCGGGTCGAAGGGCGGAGAGGGGGGGGGTCGAAGGGCGGAGAGGGGGGGGGTCGAAGGACGGAGAGGGGGGCGGGTCGAAGGGCGGAGAGGGGGGCGGGTCAAAGGGCGGAGAGGGGGGCGGAGAGAAGGGCGGAGAGGGGGGCGGGTCGACCGGCGCATCGGGGGAAGGGGGGAAGGAGGGGGGGGGAGGGGAGGGAGGCTCGAAGGGGAATTCGGGGGCGTCTGGGGGGGGATGTTGGGGCGTGCCGTCGACTACTGCAAAAAGCTCCTTTCGCCTGGCGGGCACGTTCGATCAAGAGCAACGGCTAGTCATCTGTCAAAGGGTAAGTTAATCTGAGTGAATATGGTCGGTTAAATTATGATGTTTGCATATTCCCAAGTTTGATTTGCGATTGTAATGATAACTAATTGCGCCGCTCGTCATTGCTTGTCCCACCCACAGGTGACGAGTCTGAAGAGGAGCCGCCAAAGGATGACGCGCATGGCGGCCCACCCAAAGGGTTTGAGGAAGATTCGGAAGAATCGGAAGAATCGGAACCTGAGGAGGAAGCGCCACAAAGACGTGTCACAGTTACCGCAACCCAGCCCAAGCCACTAGACAAGAAAGTGCCACCACCAAGTTGGCAGACGTGGATGGAGAATCTGGAAGGTGGGGGGGGGGGAAACGGGTCGTGCCCCGCTCGCCTGTTGGATGTCCGGTTTCGGTATTGTGCAAGCACGGCGGTGAATTTTGCCAGTATCGGAAGAACCAATCCCAGCGCCTTGATACGTTGTGGAAGCCCACGTGGGCTGCTGATTCGGTGGCTAAACTCAATGCAGACCCAATGAAGCTGGCACACATGCCTGATTTCCACGTCGACACGTTCCTGGTGCATGGAGTCGTTCGAAAGGTGGATAAAACGGGCGTGTGGTACGTTAAATTTTGGGCAGAAGGGTGTGACGAAAAGGGAATCTGGATTAATGGGGAGCAGGGGACGATGCCCGCGGCAATTTTCAAGGTACAACAAGACGAGATGCGGAACTGTTTCAAGCCACCTGAGGGAACGTATTTGGAGTGGTGGATGGACAAGGGGTACCTGGCGACCAGATCTTCCCCAGCGACCAGATCTTCCCCACGACTCCAAGAGAAGGGGGGAGACCAAGCCGCAGGGCAGGGCAAACGAAAACCTCAAGGGAAGGCTGGCGCAGATGTGCGGGAGGGGGGTGTAAAGAAGCCCAGCGGACGGGGTGTAAAGAAACGCCTGTTAGTAGGTAGTTAGATAGCTTGATCTGAACTCGTGTACATTTGTAAAGATCGATCTGTACATCTGTCTCCAGAGCATTCACTTGAATATTCAAAGTTCAAGTGGGAATTACTGGTTGGGTTGTGCACAGGCTTGTGCACAATTTTGGCAATAATTATAATTCGTTCTATAAATAGAACTAGCGGGGTCGTGGAGAGGGTTGTGCAATTGTAAATAATCTACAACTTGTCTCACTTGCTTACCCTCCGAGTGCATGACACTATGACAAAAACAGCCAATTTTACCCCGACTTGAATAAATTTTAATAAATGTTAATAAATTTTAATAAATTTAAGCAATCTAGTAATGAAAAGTGCACGCGGAAAGCGCACCAGTGACCAAATTGCATGAAATGGTAATGATTTCATGTGGAAACGCATTCACAATGAGCATCAATTGTCATGTATTTGTTGAAATGGCGTCTCCTCAAGTAATAAAATTTGGCATGGGTATTGTAGATTGATTGTGGGCCCCCCCAACCAGTCAGTCCGTTAGTCAGTCAATAAACTTGCGTGTCATGAGGCAAGAGGCTCGTACCATAAACTACTCAATTTTTTTTCTAAAGTGTAATAATATTGTGAGTAAAGGCAGGGCGCTTCCAGCTGCTAATATGAAAGTATCGGGGGTTCCTCTTCTTTCAAATCTCAGCCTGGCTCCTGTAGCCCTTGTCTCTTTATTGTGACATGTAGTACTTGGAAAATTCATTGAACGGCCCAAGCACATTCAGACCTGGTTGGACTGTCTGGGCCTGGAGGCTCGTGCGGTGGGGCTGGAGATTAGCATCGAAACAGAGGCGATGGCGATTGGTGTTACCAGTCGCGGCCCGCCGCTTCCTCGGCTGCTCGACGGGTCTGACTGAGGTGCAGTTCCGTGACCGCTTCAAACTATAGCTGCTGGGGAGCATGCTCCCTGACACGGAGCCCTGACGATGTGGACACGCGCATCGGCCTGGGCTGGGCCAGGCTCCACTCGGTCAACACCTACTGGAACTCGAAGGACCTAGGCGAGGACCGCAAGCGAGTGCTCTAGCTTCAAGGCCTTGGTCCTTACAGTGCTCACGTACGGGGCCGAGGCCTGGACGCTCACGGACCAGCCGACCACGCGGCTGAAACGGCACAGTAACTAGGATGCTTCGGCAGGTCCTGAACGTAAGGTTTTCCACGCACGGGTCCCTCGAGTCTTGTATAAGGGTATGCCGCGCATTTCTGATGATCGATTAGGCAGCGTATAGAGTAGCATTTGTCGGACATCTTGCCCGAACCAGTCAGCAAACCGTTTCCGCCGCGCTCTTTTCTACTTCTTTTCGTACATGGCTTGCGTTGGGTTCATGGACGAGCATCGTCGCTCATCGACGGCTGGTGCAATCCGATGGGGGAGAATAAGTTTGCCACATCACAGCGCGACGTAACGGCTCTTTTGGCCGGCCATGTACAACGTGAGATGCATGCAAAGTCCGCATAGCGGACAGGAAATTCCGCCCAACACCGTCGCACAGTACTACCATGAATCAGTCGCGTCACGTACCTAATTAATTAATTAATTAATTAAACTCGTGCTCCCGTTGGGGAGTCACGGAGCACCGAAGTGCTTTTAATCCCTGTGTGTGCACTACAGGAGAAAGGGCAGAGACCCCCAGTCTCCTTCATGCCAAAGGCATGCCACAGCTGCAATCGGGCGCGGCTAGCTAAAAGGACAGGCTAACGATCCGGCAAACTGTGGGTGCAATAAGACCCATGTGAGCATATCATAGCAAGGAGCGTGGGCAAGTAATCTGAACATAGCCAGGGCGTAGCATGGCTGTACTAGGACTAGGCTAAGGCTATGGCTGGTTGTGTACCGTGCGTTGGCGGCACGTGACTAGGTGTGTTGGCACAGCTAGGCAACATTCTAGGCATGGCTGCCTTGGTTACAAGCTAGGGCTATTGCTATTCTAGCCCGCTGGGGGCGTCCACATCTTGTGGTTGATCATCAGGTCCCCGCCCCTCCAGTACACCTTGGGCTTCTGGGGGTCCTGCTTATGGCGGAGGTATTCCGGCCTAGCTGAGCCCTTTTCCAGAGCTCTATCTCTGGCGGCGCCGCATTAAAAACGTTAAATTAAATTATAACATGACTCCGTTGGGAGACCATGTAGCACATATTTCCTTGCTGGATGGATGGAGGTGGGCGAAGCCGCGAAACCGAACTAAGCTAACTCTAAGCTGATCTAATATAGAAAACCCTAACAACTCTACTCAGCAAAGCGCCCCTTCCTCTTGGGGGGAGGGGGCTTGCCCACAGGGGCTGGCGCGTGTGAGCCTGAACAATCGTCTGCCACCTCTTCTTGTTCTGCATAGCAGTCCAAGCAATAGATCGAGAGGGAGTGAATGCGGTGTTCAAATTTAGCTGGGACCACTAGGTCGGCCAGCAACAGCTGTGTGTAGTTCATGGCAGGTTTATCCAGCTTTCTAGGAATGTCCTTGGGGGCAGGCCAGGTCAGGATAAGTGCCCCATGGCGGCGCATTGCCGCACTCTTATTGGTCCCCTCTCCGTTGTTCCGCGGACCCGCGACCTTCCTTCCAAGCATAGCTTTGCCCGAAACTTTGAGAACTGAGAACCACAACCCATTTTTTCACCGACTATATCGGAGTGTCCGGTGCTTACCTGATACTCAAGAAGCAGGTGCCATCACCTGCCTGCCGCCATGTACGTCAACTGTGGGCATCGGACTAAGCACTCGATCGATCAAATATCGCACGCCTGCATGGAATTAACCTGGTGTTTTCTTGGGGTAAGTAAGTACTTGCGTGTCATGCGCATGGGCATGCCACGGTGTACTGTGCTAATCTCATTAGAAAAAATAATTACACCAAATAAGTTACAAATATCGTCTGCACCGTTAAAATTTTTGAATATTAAATTAAATTAAATTAAATTATAACATGACTCCTTCGGGAGAGCATGCATGTAGCACGTATTCCCTTGCTGGATGGATGGAGGTGGGCGAAGCCGCGAAACCGAACAGCGAACTAAGCTATAGAGCTGTGCTGCAACTCTAAGCTACTCTAGAAAACCCTAACGTACTACTCTACTCAGCAAAGCGCCCCTTCCGTCTGGGGGGACGGAGCTTGCCCACAGGGGCCGGCGTGTGAGCCTGGGTACAATCGCGTCTTCCACCTTTTCTGCATCATGCCCCAACCATATAGTCACTAGAGGGGGATATAATTGTCATCTGAGCTGTCCTCTGCTGTCATGGCAGACGAGGCTCTAGCTTTTCTTGGGGTAAAGACCTTTACAAGGCGTCGAAGATTGTTTATGGTGCACCGATAATCAATTCATTAATTAAACTCGTGCTCCCGTTGGGGAGTCACGGAGGATATGCCGATGGATGGATGGATGGCCGGGTACACACAATGCTACCGGTCTAATCTATCTACAAGACAATCCTACTCTATATCTGGATGGTGCCCGCGACCCTACTAGGGGTCTTGTCTAGCATGCTTCCGCTAATCGGTATATACTGAGCCCACTTGGCCTTGTCCATCATCGTTTTCCAAATCACGGAGAGTCCTAGGCCCCCCATGTCTTCTTCGAGCTGCTCAGTCTTTGAAGATGCGGGCCTTGTGGCGTCTAGCCTGGCTGGGCCCGGCCCACGTGAGGAGGTGCCTGCCCGGCTAGCTGAGCGGGGCGCAGCCCTGCGGAGGGGCCACGTGAGGTGTCTACCTGGTTGGTGCGAGCTAGTGCCCTACGAGCTGCAGACGCCACTGCATTGATGGTGCTGGTGATAAGTCGCATGCCTAGGTACAAGTCCTCCTTGCGGACGTGTGCACCGATAAGCATTTGGTACGATTATATTCTGATTTGGCACGCCGCAAAGGTGAAATTGGTACGATTATATTCGTATGCAGATTTACCCGATCGCCAGGCATATCGATCAAGCATAGGCGACTGCTCCTGCATGGGCTAGCCACCTGGCCAGCCTGCCGACACTGGTGGTACGTGTTTTGACCTAACCTGGGAGCCCCCTGGCCATGCATGGGGGCACGTACGTACATGGGACATCCTGCTTGGACGTTCCGCAATAGGCCGGCTGAGTAGAGCTGGACACGTGCACAAGTCTGTCGTCTGGTTATGTCAATGAGACAACATACCAGTCTGATTATGTAGCAGTATTATATAAATGCACCTCCAAATCCATTCAAAGACTCTTGCGCAAAGCGGCTTGCCAATTATGGGGGGTCAATGAAAATGCCTCACTTTCTACAGTGAAGTTGGCAAAAACTAAGCAACTTCCATATTTCATTGATATTTGCAATACAAAATACCAGGAGCAGACGAAACGTTTTCGTAAAACGGGCAAATTTTCCGATACACAGCCACAGACGACCGTCTGTTTCAGCTAGCACCATCATGTGACGCCGCGTGTTCACTAAGTCAACGCCATCCTCCCTACTATGCGTGGCCTCGCAATCGTAACTACATCTATTGTTCAAAAACCTACCCTGCTATGCAAGAATTCTGTCACACCTGCGCCACACCTGCTGGCGCGGATGTTGACACGGTACAAAGGCACTACTGGTGCACGTCCGTGGTAACAGTGGGGCAACCAGCACAGGCCCAAGATCGCGAGAGCGAAGGCCATAGGAATCCGACTAGGCTCCACAGTGTCCCTAACACATTCCAACGGCGGGCGCACAGCGTCAACTCCCCCTCAACCCCCTTCACCCCATCTTGGCAATGGATGACAAGATGGACAACAGAGATTGGTGGGGCCCTTGGCAGGAACAGAGGAGAGACCGCCACACGGACACTGGCGGTACCACGCCTTGCAGTACTCACGGAATGGTTCAGGACGCGACACTACGTCTTCTTGTGGGTGTTGAGCCTCCCAAGGCAAAACAGAACCTGGGCAGTCCAACACCACACAACCCACCCGCATACCACCGATGGAATATGCACGCGTGCCTCCTTGTCTGCACGAAAGCGCGCCCGAGCAGAGGCATACCACGGCGCTGGACACTGGGAGATCGCGGCGCCCCAACACCACAAGGCCAGAACAAAGTGGACACTGGGCAAAGTGGTCGCACGCGCGAAGCCTAGGGGGGTTGCATCCCCCCTCCGTCCCACAAAAGCAATGGCTCAGCGACTTTGCGCCAGTGCCCCCACTCCTCCCCCAACAGGGCCGCAGTCCCCTGCTCCCGCTTGACCATTTCTCACCAGGAAATTTCATTCTTACAGCACCGGGCGCAAGGGAGAGTGCGCAGCCGCAAAGACCGAGCCCGCTCTTCCATAACACCCATGCCATCCATCGTGCACTCCAGAGCTCCTTTCGCCGACAACCGCTCGAGAGAGCTCCACCCGGCGCACCCGCTGGACGCCCGCGCCCATCCCCAGGAGTCGTCGGTCGACCACTCAGCCGCGGCCTGAACCTCTCTAGCGCTCATATCTCGAATACATCATCCTGCATAATTACGCGAAAGAAGTCCCCAGAGCGCACTGCCTTGGAGCTCGTCCCAAACACCCATTCTCCTCGTCCCACACACACACACTCCACCAGATTGGGTCCCACGCTAGAGCTCATCCGCGTCCAGCAAGGGCGCGGTCTCGTCCTCCCTCGCGTCGCGCTCCTTCATCGCGGCCGCCACCAAGTTGACCAGCGTCTCCACTTCTGGCACGTGCCCTGTCTCCAGCTTGGAGAAGAGCTGGCAGGAGACAAAACAAGGGGAGGGGGGGAGGAGCACAAGTGGGGGAGGAGTGCCGTGAGGGAGCTGCAAAACGAGTGCCGCAAAAAGAGTACCACAAAAATAAGGCCGCACAAGGAGTGCCAGCATGAAGAGTGCCCGCGTAAAGAATGCTGACAGGAGTTCCTAAAGGAGTGCTGAAGGGAATACCGTACAAGAGCCGCAAAAGCGGTCCCATACGGAGAGCCGCATAGAACGAGCCACATCAGCATAAGGAGTGAGGGCGTAACGAGCGAAGTGAAGTGGGAGTGAGTGGGTGCGCGGTGCCAGCATCAACAACAACAACAACAGGTGTGGGCGCATGGTAGCAGCGGAAGGGGCACGGAGCCGAAAAACCAAGTAGCAGCAGCGGACAAACCAAAACCGGACAAACGATGAACTAGGCCACGTAATCACCTATATACTTAAAAGTATGATTACTTACATCAGAGTGAAGGCACCTATCTATTGGCTACATACTGATCTAGTATGCATCAGAGTGTGAAGGCACCTATCTATTGGCTACATACTGATCTAGTATGCATCAGAGTGTGAAGGCACCTATCTATTGGCTACATACTGATCTAGTATGCAGCGCCAAGTGCAGACATCACCGTTCTTTCACGCTGCACAAAAACTTCGATTACAAGTTGCGATCCGGACCGGTTTTAAACGCCCGAATAGCATGCGCATCGGAAAATCTCCCACTCCACTGGCAATGCCATCCCACCACTGGCAATGCCGTCCCACTTGATATAGTGACCCCACTCCTACCGGCAATTGGTCTTCTCCTGCAAGTTGTGCCCATGTTCGGCGGGAGTCACCAAGACTGCTCTCCAGCCGGACCAGACCAGTCCCACCTAACTTTGCCGCGCTGCCTCCCTTTCCCCCCCCCCCCCGCCAAAAAAAAGTTGTGCAGAATTAGCTTCGGATCCGTATCGATTCTGTATGCCCGTAGTGTCACTCATCCACAAGTCGTCACTGAACCTGTTTTCGCTACGTCGGCGCTGGGACCCTCTCTGAGGAGTGAATGCGCCCGGCCCGGTCGCGTTCGGGTTGACCGAGATTGAATTAGACCGAAATCGCCAGGCGTCCCTACTGGCCGTTGACGCAGGTCACACACGGGCCAGTCCCAAACCGCACCGGATATTCCGGCTTGTAAGCCCGCCAGCCCCTAAACAATGCAGCGCAGTTTTTTGTTGAGTGCAAAAATGCTGGAAGACGTCCAAGGGGCCGACAGGGTAGACAGCGTTGGATGCATGTTCTTGTAGTGTCACTTATCCATGAGTCGTCAACCAACTTGTTCCTCATCCTTGATCGTCAACCACTTTGGTCGACAATCAAGCCAGCCAGCCAGCCAGCCAGCCAGCCAGCCAGCCAGCCAGCCAGCCAGCCAGCCAGCCAGCCAGCCAGCCAGCCAGCCAGCCAGCCAGCCAGCCAGCCAGCCAGCCAGCCAGCCAGCCAGCCAGCCAGCCAGCCAGCCAGCCAGCCAGCCAGCCAGCCAAATGACCAAACCAGCAAGCATGGAGCCAAGCCTCTGGCCAACAACAGTAATGCCACCATGGGAATCCCTGGGCCCCACGTACCAGGTGTCCGTCGTAGTAGACCTCGAACGCGCCCGTGCTGAGCAGCTGGCCGTGGACCGAGTTGCCCAGGATCCACCAGGTGGCCAGCCAGGGCAGGCGGTTGCTCGAGAAGCGGTCATAAAGCGCCCACGCGGGGTGGCGCGGCGCGGCTATATTTGGCACGCCGAGCGCGGTGAGGATCTTGTCCCCCGCCATCACAAAGCCGAGGCCTGCCATCTGGACAAACGACACGCCCTGCGCGATGGCCTTGCGCAGGGGGGGGGCGGGGTTGGACTCCACCACGGGCGTCCCTGGGAAGATATGCTCAAGTACCTGCCTGCAGGCGAGGTACTTGTTCCTGGGTTAGGGTGAGGGGAGAGGGAGTTGAGAGGAACGAACCCAAGGTCACAGGCATTGGGGAAGAAGGTATAAGCGGGGTGCGCCGTGGACAGAGGGGGTGGAAATGAGAGCAGGACAGGGTTAGAATGGGGCGGAGGGGGCCAGCCAGAGGGGGGCACACAGGGTTTAAGGAGGGGAAGTCAGGGAGGGGGGGGACAGAGAGGCTGTTGAGTGGGGTTGGAGAGGGTTTTGAGAGAGGGAGATCGACATCGGATGTCACGAGTGGGGAGCAGAGGGGGGTTTTAACAGGGGTGTGGGCGCCTATGGGCTTTAGAGGTAGCGGGCCCAGGGGCCAGAGGGGGCAGCGGCGAGGCCAAAAAACGGTGGGAACGCCAGCAGCAAGGACGGGGACGATGTGAGATTGTGGGGAGTTACGAGATATTCGCGTAGGTACTTAGCAAGGGCAGTGGGGCAGAGGGGCGGGGTAAAACAAGCAAGCAGGGTATTGTGAGGGGAGCGTTTATGTGATCACCGTGGCATACCGCCAAGAGTTCCCAAAGATAACGGTTCGTAATATAGCGCACAAGGTAGCAAAGGTACTGCTTGGTTTCTTCATGTACCCCTTACATATATTTCTCTCTAGGCTGGGCATTGGGAAGCGTCCGTAAATATAATGCTCAATGGCCCTTTCAATCGAGTAACGCCTGCATTTGAGCACGTGTGAGGGTGGTTGCTAGGGTGTAAAGGCCAGAGCGAGCGCTCCTGGCTCAGCGGAATTTAACCCCGCAGCCTAAGCCTGGCAGAGCTCCATTATGCCGACCAAACGTGCAGGCATGGTCACAACAATACTTGCAGGTAGCCCTAGGCAATTACCTGTAGGATCAGGAACTGCAATAAGCAATATGGATACGGCCCCCTAGGCTAATCTCATCCAGCATGATGTCCCCTGTCCTTTGCGCCTCGTCTAGGACCGGTTGACCTGGTTCCGATTCCGTAGGAGGGCTATAACGGAGATAAGACCCGACCATGTCGTAGGCCAACAGCAAAAAGACGGCCCCAAGCACGTAACTTCCGCGCATTCTCAGCGCAGCAGTTCGCTCGAAATTCCTGCCGAAGCTTAGAAAACACCAAGCATGAAACAGTTCTCGTAGTTAATAAATGCGCTCAAATGTCGCGGATAAAGGCTGCTTGTTTACATTTTGAAGGAAAAATTTCAGGGATGGCACTTTGTCCTGACTTCGACAAGGCGCAGTTTTATGGCAGTCAGCCCTGCTCTACTTCTGTCACTCTGCTGCATACTGTGCACTGTCACTACAGTACTGTAGGCTGCCCAGAGGAGCCCAGGGCCTCGCGCCGCCGTGGCCATCGACCAGGGGCACGGCCCACGTGGCGCAACCGGACATGCTGTTGGCAGACTGCAATAAAACAAGCTTAAGGGGGGGGGGGGATGCTTCGCATCCCCCCCCAAAAGAAGGCGCAAAGCCGACCGTGACTCTAGTAGTCGCGTTTCGATCCGTCCGCCGACACATGGCAACTCGATTTCGGCAGTCAACTGAAGCTTATGAAGGGGGCTGAAAAAAGGAAAAAGTCGGGAGACAAATAACGACACGCTGTGCGGGCCTGAAACACCGCAGTCGGTCCGCCCTCATTCCCAGTTCCCACCTACCCGGAGGGCCATTCGCTGCCGCTTTAGTAAGACGCCCCGCCCTAGGCGAGGTCGCAACCCCCCTCCCCCCTCAGCGAGACGTCATAGTACGCGGATAACAGCGGAATCCCCCGCCCCCCGCGCCCCCCCACCCACCCGGAGGTCCCCCCCACCCCATGATGCACCGGCGGATCCGTCACCCCCACCCCCCCCCCCCACCCCCCACCGCCCCACCCACCCGGAGCTCCCCCCCCCCCTCCCCCCCCCCTCAGCGAGGGCCGGCCACGATGCACTGGCGGATGCGTCCCCCGCACCCCCTACCCCCGCACCCCCCCACCCACCCGGAGTTCCTCCCCCCCTCTCCCCCCCCGAAAATACGAAATCCGTCAAATTATCCTACCGTCACTATAGAAGGCGACCCGATTTCAGTGATCCGACAGGTGGCAAGTCGCAAAAGATCGACCAACTACCCGCCAGTCAAGCTCGATCGACTCGCTAATGTCAAAATGTCGTCCCCCCCCCTCAGCCATGATACGCCCCCGCGCCGACCGGCCCGGGAAAAATACGAAGATGTACCCCGCCTGAGTGAGACGGCGAGGTCACAGTGAGACGGCGCCCCGCCGCAGGTGAGGTCGCAAGGCCCCCCGCCCTCCTCAGCGAGACGCCAGAGTCTGCGGGATCTCCCCGCTCCCCCCGCGGCCCCGCGCCCCTCCACCCACCCGGAGTTTCCCGCCCCCCCCCTGCCCCCCTCCCCCTCAGCCATGATGCGCCCCCCCGCCGACTGGCCCGGGAAAAGTACGAAGATCCGCCACAGGATGCCTCCCCGCCTGAGTGACTGAGACGGCGAGGTCGCAAGGCCCCCCGCCCTTCTCAGCGAGACGCCAGAGTCTGCGGGATCCCCCGCCCCCCCGCCCACCCACCCACCCAGAGGTTTCCCCCCCCCCCCCCCCCCGCCCTCCCCCTCAGCCGGCCATGATGCGCCCCCCGCCCCCCTGCGAAAAGGCGTGGCGCGAAGGACAGGCGTCGACCACGAGGACCCCTGAAAAAGACCGGAAAGGTACGAAGATCCGCCACAGGATGCCTCCCCGCCTGAGTCCGTCGTCGTAGGTTGGCTGACCGAAACTGGGTCGAGACATAGTGCACTACTATACTACTGTTTTGTATTGGTTGTTTATGTGTAGTATTTTGTAGTATTTTGGACGGACGACCCGAGCCGCTAACTTAGCGGGTTTATCGCGTCCGTTGGATCCATCATCGGACGCTCCAGATTGTCGGAGGCTAACGTTTTAACTTTTTTCATTTTGCCTTCGTATATAAGTCGAGCACGGCGAGAGCAACGGCGAAAAGGCGAAAGCCGTCAAGCTGACCGTCACTCTAGTATGCGACCCAGTTTCGGTGAGCCGACAGGTGGCTAGTCGCGAAAGTTCGACCAACTACTCGCCAGTCGAACTGGATCAAGTCGCTAACGTCAAAATTTTTTTTTTTCGGGGAAATGGGTATATTTTATTAGCCAATTATGGACCAAAGAGGTGAGAGGGGAAATGAGTAGGTATCAGCGAATCCTAATGAAGGTGGGCTAACGTCAAAATGTCGCGAGACGACTTTAAAGCAATTAAAGATGCCAGCGAGTGAACGCCAATCGTATCCCACTGCACCAAAGCACTCCGTCCGATGCCCGAGATACAGCGTCTTCGGTCCAACCACGCACCGAAGTCTGTACGAGCTCCAAATTCCGTCGACTTGCGCCCAACGGGAAACGGCGCTAAGGACAGGCGTCGACCACGAGGACCCCTGAAAAAGACCGGAAAAGTACGGAGATCCGCCACAGGATGCCCGATGGTTTTTAATATAGTTGATAGCTCGTTCGTGCATTACCAAGTGGCAGACTGTTGGTTATTGAGACATATGATGTGTCTAACTGTCTATAGGCTTCAACTCCGACACAGTATAGCTGTCGGTTCAACGAGCCACTGCCCGTAGTACGGCCAGGGTTGGCAGCAGCGTGTGGCACGAGCAGATCTGCGCGCAGCTCAGCCAACTCCGAAAATATTCGCCAGCTCGCCATGGGCTCGCGCCAGGAAATAAACCTCGCCGCTTGGCCCGTCACTCTCCAATCAGTCAACTTCCCCCCGACCGTGCCACCTGGATCCGCGATGTCCGTCCGCCGTTGTTTCTCTGCAGTTTCCGCCATAGGCTGTACAATAGTACTTGCCTGGTTTCCAGTTGCGCCTCATGGCAGCAATTGGTTGCGAGATCGGTTCCGCTTGTTTGCTTGCTTGGATGTTCCTTAGCCAGTGCGCTCCTCAACAGGGCCATAGCTTGCACACAGCGCGTTTCACCGACGATTGTTGAACACGGTTCATGAGATCTTCATCCATCATTTTAGGTGAATCCGCCATTCATCAATTGGAACTGATTCTGCCCTGTGATGCGCTCCCATGCCTCTTTCTGCGTGACCGGTTTCACAGGAAATGCGGGCATCGTTAGGGGTAATGCACACACAGTGGTAAATGCAATGGCTGCGTTAATGTCAAATGCAGTACATGCCAATTGGCAGCAAGTATTGATGAGTCCTCGCTGCTAGGACGTATGCTTGCAGTTCCCCCTGGGCCGGGATGGAGGACAGGAGAAGAAAGCTGTGCGTGCGGGTATGCGAGGCGCGCAACCTGCTGTCCAAGGATAGCAATGGTTTAAGCGACCCCTACGTGAAACTGAAGCTAGCATCGAAACGGGCGAAGACCAAGGTCTGTTACAAGACTCTTAATCCAGTCTGGAATGAGGACTTCTACTTCAATGTTCCTGATGACCTCTCCAAGGAGATCCTATACATCGTCGTATACGACAAGGATAACATCGGGCGCGACTTTTTGGGGCAGGTGGCCGTTCGGCTGGATGGAATGGAATTGGATGCGCAGGGTGCCCAGGTGCCGCTGACGTGGTTCACCCTGCAGCCCAAAGCGCTTAAGCTCACGCAAGTCCAAGGTAACTCGCTCGCTAGAATTGCTGGCTGTACCATGTAGCTGAATGCTCTGGCAGTTGTCTCCCGGGCCCGGCTCCCCCAAAGTCCATCATTTAATGTATTATCCGTCTGGCATTGTCGTGCCGTAGGTCGAGGGGTGGTGATGAGACGGGTAAGCTTCGAGATTGTGAGGGGCTTCGGGGAACACGTGCACAAGGGGCTGGGCTGTGAATAGCAAACTATCACAATGGGTAAGGCAGGGCAGTCGTAGACTGCTTATAGCTTCCTCCTAATGCCATCATAACAGCACACGTGTCGGATATGGCTTACCTCGAATCCTACTAGAAGACGTCAGCAGGGGCACAGCGACGTCACTGCGCTCCCATTGCCATCGCATGACAACAGGGGAGTAGGCATTTTTTTTTTTTCCGCATTCCAAATTATAATGCCCTGAAGAGGACCAGGCACGCATGTAGCATTGCCAACGTGTGTGTGGGGAGTCATTTTGTTAGGGGGCTGAGTGGGTGACTGGCGAGCCGCTTCAGCCCCCTCCCTCCCTCCCTCCCTCCCTCCCTCCCTCCCTCCCTCCCTCCCTCCCTCCCTCCCTCCCTCCCTCCCTCCCTCCCTCCCTCCCTCCCTCCCTCCCTCCCTCCCTCCCTCCCTCCCTCCCTCCTCCCTCCCTCCCTCCCTCCCTCCCTCCCTCCCTCCCTCCCTCCCTCCCTCCCTCCCTCCCTCCCTCCCTCCCTCCCTCCCTCCCTCCTCCCTCCCTCCCTCCCTCCCTCCCTCCCTCCCTCCCTCCCTCCCTCGGGCCCGCGCGCACACAGAAAACAAACACGACCACCCAACCCCCCCCCCCCTCCTCGCCCCCCCACACCCCCGCACCCCCACCCCCTCCTCGCCCCCCACACCCCCGCACCCCCACCCACCCACCCACCCACCCACCCACCCACCCACCCACCCACCCACCCACCCACCCACCCACCCACCCACCCACCCACCCACCCACCCACCCACCCACCCACCCACCCACCCACCCACCCACCCACCCACCCACCCACCCACCCACCACCCACCCACCACAACCACAACCACAACCACAACCACGCACCCGCAAACTCACAGGCGAAATCCTGCTGGGCGTCTCCCTGGACGTGGAGATCCCCGATGAGGAGGTCATCTTCACGCCGCGCGAACGGGGCGCCATCCGCAGCCTCATGGGCGGCGGCTCCAAGTCGCGGACGCCCTTCTCGCCCCAGCAGCCGTCCTTTCTGGTCTCGATGGCAGAGCTGGCGGGTGCGCCGCTGGCCGCGCTGGTGGGCACCCCCGAGGAGGAAGGTGGGGAAACGCTCGATGTATCTGTAGCAGTGAATACACTAGGACAGTATAAAGAAACTATACATATGAGTGCTAGACTATCTGTAGCAGTGAATACACTAGGACAGTATAAAGAAACTATACATATGAGTGCTAGACTATCTGTAGCAGTGAATACACTAGGACAGTATAAAGAAACTATACATATGAGTGCTAGACTATCTGTAGCAGTGAATACACTAGGACAGTATAAAGAAACTATACATATGAGTGCTAGACTATCTGTAGCAGTGAATACACTAGGACAGTATAAAGAAACTATACATATGAGTGCTAGACTATCTGTAGCAGTGAATACACTAGGACAGTATAAAGAAACTATACATATGAGTGCTAGACTATGTGAATACACTAGGACAGTATAAAGAAACTATACATATGAGTGCTAGACTATGTGAATACACTAGGACAGTATAAAGAAACTATACATATGAGTGCTAGACTATCTGTAGCAGTGAATACACTAGGACAGTATAAAGAAACTATACATATGAGTGCTAGACTATGTGAATACACTAGGACAGTATAAAGAAACTATACATATGAGTGCTAGACTATGATTTGTGTGGTTGCCCTCTTGCCGTGCCGGTGGGCAACCCCGACGAAGGCGGGGAAACACACGATAAATAAATCATTCGTGTTACTCTAACTCTATTGTAACTGATTGTTACTATGTAAGCAGGAAGTTGGGTTGAGCTTGTGGGCGCAACCAAGGAGGAGGGTGGGCTCGTCCACTATTAGTCTTTGAATCATATACAAGTATAGCTGTGTACTGGCCACACTGTATACTGCGCCAGTGCACTGGTTCTCTCCTTGACACTAGTGGGCATATTCGACAAGGAAGGGGGGCTAGCACACCAGTAGTGTGTGGTGGGTCATTTGCTTGTATAGAATAGTGTGCACAGTAGCCCCGTTGCTGCGCTGGTGGACACGTTCGACAAGGAAGGGGGGCTAGCACACCAGTAGTGTGTGGTGGGTCATTTGCTTGTATAGAATAGTGTGCACAGTAGCCCCGTTGCTGCGCTGGTGGACACGTTCAACAACCGAAGGTGAGGCAGATTCGTGAAATATTGCGGCATACGCGTTGTACCTGGATGTTACTGAAGTCAGGGGTGGTCGGGTCGCGCTGGTGGGTGCTCCCGACAAAGCTGGGGAAGTACACTGTAACTTGTATTCTAGTGGGGTACACTATAACTTGTACTGTAGTGGGGTACACTATAACTTGTATTCTAGTGGGGTACACTATAACTTGTATTCTAGTTCAAGGTGGGGCAGCTGTCCTGGTTGTGGTACTTGAGTGCACTAGCCCCCTTGCCGCGCCGGTGGATGCGCCCGACGAGCGAGGTGTGGAAGTACACTACTGACAGTGCATCATCAGTATATTCTATTATCTCATTATTTGTACAACAGTGGTATGTCTTGTGCTTGCCCCCGCCACGTGCCAGTGGCTCAAGCCTTAACTTAATATCTCATGCACACGCTCGACATGCTAGCCAAAGGTTCAGAGTTTCTCAGTTACTTTGTGTTAGTTCATGTAGTACAAGGGTAAGGTAGTACTAGTGGAAGATGCTCCAGCTGTATGTGCTTACTTATCGTTATACCGTATTGTATTTCATAATTGTTGTACTATCCTTTTCCCTATTCGCCCTATCCCCCTTCCCCCTTTGTCTCTCATCCCCTTCCTGCCCTCATCAATACTTCTCCACCCCTTTTGATTTTTCCTCCCCTTAATTGTCCCCCCGTAATTGTCTCATGCAACCCCACCCTTTGACCCCAACCCAACCCAGCCCGCCCCGCCCCGCCCCGCCCCGCCCCGCCCCGCCCCGCCCCGCCCCGCCCCGCCCCGCCCCGCCCCGCCCCGCCCCGCCCCGCCCCGCCCCGCCCCGCCCCGCCCCGCCCCGCCCCGCCCCGCCCCGCCCCGCCCCCCGCCCCGCCCCGCCCCGCCCCGCCCCGCCCCGCCCCGCCCCGCCCCGCCCCGCCCCGCCCCGCCCCGCCCCGCCCCGCCCCGCCCCGCCCCGCCCCACCCCACCCCATTTCCCCTCCTCTCCAGCTCATCCCTGCCTGACCAGCGGAGTGTGACGCTTTCAGCTCCCTTCTCCTGCAACACAAGGCATGCGGCATCTGTTGCCGTACCAACCCCTCCGAACACTTTCATTGGGAATCCTTTAGAATGCCTCCTCTTGGCTGCTTACCCCCATTATCAAGGAGACAACCATTATGTGTACATGCTGTCGCTGCCTTCTCCTCGCGCGCTTGTCCGTGGCTGTCCTCTGGTTAACAATGTTTCATGATTGTGCGCGCACCCACCCACCCGCCCACCCGACCACCCGACCATCCCCCTATTTTCCCCGGCCACCACCCACCCCACCCCCACCCTTTTTCCTCCGCCCCGCCCCCCACCCCACCCCCCACCCCATCCACCCACCCCTTGTCCAGGGAGCACCGCGCTGCGGCTCACGCGCCCCTTCCTGGCTCGCAGCGTGACGAGTGATATCACCCACCGCAACCCCCACGGGCTGGTCTCCCTGCCGCCCCCACCCAAGACGTCGCCCACGTCTGCCCCCCCTGCCGCGATGCCCGACAACTTCTTCAACCTGGGCAAGGTGTGTGGGGGGGCTTTCCTCTCCTGTGTAGCGGACATTTGGTACTGTTTTAGACAGCTGCTTCAACCTGGGCAAGGCGGGTGTGGCGGGTGGCTGGGTTGTTGCCTAGTTAAATACTGAAGAAAAGTGCATGTAGTGGGTGGGTGCTAAGTGCTTGGAAGTTTTGACAATTTCTTCCACCTGGGCAGAATGGGTCGGACTCTGCCCCAGGACTGGTTGCGTTTGGTACTAGACGGGGATGCTACTAGAAAAGGATGCTACTGGACAGCTGCCTCCACGTGGGCCATGTGGATGGGAGCCGTGTTATTCCATCCTGCAACACGTGCATGTGAAGTGTGGACCATCACGGGATGGAAGGAGGGAGCACTTATTACTGGGAGCACTTTTCACTGGCAACCACGTCTGTTATTACTGCTGAGCAGGTCACCCCATCTGTGTTCTTGCGGCCCGTGTCTCCTCCCTGCTCCCCCCCAACCAGATGCCCGGCAAGCAGGTCCCCACCCCACCCCACCCCACCCCACCCCCACCTGCTGTTCCTGCTGTTGTTGTTCGTGCTGAGCGCATCCTTTTTAATTGCCTGCATTCGTTGCTTGCGACCGCCCTTTCCCTCCCGCCTCCCCCCTCCCCCCTCCGCCCTCCCCTCTCCCCCCAACCCCCACCAGATGCTCAGCAAGCTAATGCGCCCAATTTCTGTTACGACTGCTGATCAGGCCCTTTCATTTTGCCCTCCTGTTGCGACCCCCATCTCCCACTCACACCCCCATCCCCACCCCCATCCCCACCCCCAGATGCCGGGCAAGCTGGTCCCCCCCGCCCCCTTCTCCAGTGGTGTCCTGCTGAGTGTGGTCTTCCCCGTCTCCGTGCGCCAGATTAACCGCGCGCTCTTTGCCCCGGACTCAGAGGTGTTCACAAACTGGCGCAAGAAGGCGCAGCACCTGCGCATGGAGGCAGAGCCCTGGTGGGTGCGAGGGGTCACTGTAACATCACTATAGTGTGCCGTGCTATGCTGTGCCCACCTCAAGCAGGCGCAGCACTCGCTCTTGCTGGTGGAGCCCTGGTGCAGCAAGCGGTCACTGTAGCATCACTGTAGTGCACCGTGCCGTGCTACGTGGCAGCAGGCGCAGCACCTGTTCATGGAGGCGGAGCCCTGGTGGGTGGGGGTCACTATAGTGGGCCGTGTGCCCCTGTGCCCCTGTGTGTGTGTGTGTGTGTGCTGTACTCATGGTCAGAATGGCCATAACAGTCATAACAGTCACAATGGTCACATAGGTCATAATGGCCCTAATGGCCCTAATAGCCCTACTGGTCATGATGGTCATGAAGGCCCTACTGGCCCGAATGGCCCGAATGGCCCGCATGGCCCGAATGGCCCGCATGGCCCTGATGGCCCTGATGGCCCTGATGGCCCTGATGGGCCTGATGGCCCTGATGGCCCGAATGGCCCTGATGGCCCTGATGGCCCTGATGGCCTGAATGGCCGGAATGGCCCGAATGGCCGGAATGGCCCGAATGGCCGGAATGGCCCGAATGGCCGGAATGGCCCGAATGGTCATCATGGTCATCATGGTCATCATGGTCATCATGGTCGTCATGGTCATCATGGTCATCATGATCATCATGGTCATCATGGTCATCATGGTCATCATGGTCATCATGGTCATCATGGTCATCATGGTCATCATGGTCATCATGGTCATCATGGTCATCATGGTCATCATGGTCATCATGGTCATCATGGTCAGCATGGTCAGCATGGTCGTCATGGTCATCATGGTCATCATGGTCATCATGGTCATCATGGTCATCATGGTCATCATGGTCATCATGGTCATCATGGTCATCATGGTCATCATGGTCATCATGGTCATCATGGTCATCATGGTCATCATGGTCATCATGGTCATCATGGTCATCATGGTCATCATGGTCATCATGGTCATCATGGTCATCATGGTCATCATGGTCATCATGGTCATCATGGTCATCATGGTCATCATGGTCATCATGGTCATCATGGTCATCAAGGTCATCAAGGTCATCATGGTCATCATGGTCATCATGGTCATCAAGGTCATCAAGGTCATCATGGTCATCATGGTCATCATGGTCATCATGGTCATCGCAAGGCTGCCACCAGGTGGCTGGAATTTATATGTAAAACCATGTGCCTACGCTTGATGTAGGCGGTGCCTTGCGGCTTTGTGACTATCTTGCGATGTTGGCTGCCCACGCGACGACCGCACGATGAACCACGGCGCTTCGCACTTATTGCCCATGCCTTGCCTTGCACATTTGTTTTGTTTGTTCCATTTTTAATCTCGTGACATCTGCCAGGATGAATCACGGCGGCGCGTACATTCGCACGCTGCGATTTACGCAGCTACCACAGATGCCCAAGATGCTGCATGGTCTTTTCAAGCCCATCCAGGTGGAAGAGAAGCAGGAGTACATCTTCAGTGACGGGGGGTGGGTGGCCACACATGTGTTTGCGTGACATGCACACTATGTTTACTGTCGCAAAATAGTGTAGCAAAATAGAGTAAAGAAGCAGGACTGCATCTTGAGCGACGGGACGGGGCGTGGGTGGCCGCTGGTTGTGATAGGAGCCGCGTTACCTGTTTACTGCGCGCTCGGCAGTATTGATAGGAGCCGCGTTACCTGTTTACTGCGCGCTCGGCAGTATTGATAGGAGCCGCGTTACCTGTTTACTGCGCGCTCGGCAGTATTGATAGGAGCCGCGTTACCTGTTTACTGCGCGCTCGGCAGTATTGATAGGAGCCGCGTTACCTGTTTACTGCGCGCTCGGCAGTATTGATAGGGGCCGCGTCACCCCCGTCGCTACGCAGAACATGTGTAATCTGGAACATGTGGAACCTAGAGTATGCCCTCCCTGCCTGACGCGAGAAGCTGGATGGCACGTCCAGCCACCGATTCGCGCACCCACGCAAACAATGCCTCCTGTACTTTGATTGTGTGCCACCGTGTCCGCTCCTGTCCTAATTCTGTAAGGAAGGCATCGTTGTGTGATCTTCCCCTTCCTGGTCACATCGCCTAACCCCCAAGGGCTCGCACCATGCCCTAAACGCATGGAATCGTCCATGTGCGTGCGTTGGGAGAGGCCACGGAGCTGTACACAGCGGCCATGAGCCCTCTATGTTCTGCACCTGTGTACCCGTAAACCGTATGCCCTAATACCCGTATGCCCGTATACGCGTATACTTGTATACCTGTACACCCCTGTATACCCGTATGCCCGTATACGTGTATACGTGTATACCTGTACACCCCTGTATACCTTCATACCCGTCTACCATGTGGGATGGTAGTGGTCATGTAAATACCCACGAACACCGATGTGGGGCCCATAGTGAAGCGACCAGGCCTGGAGCAGGCCGGAAAACTTGATATTCCCTAACGGCTTCCTCGCTGCCCCTCGGGTCGTCACTTTGTCATGAATGCTTGCTGTTCCTCCCCTTGTCAAATTGTTTTGCTCCTCCCATGCTCTGCGCAAATTTCCCTAAACCAACCAGCGTGTCATTTCCCACCACGGCCTCCGATTATTTTTTTTTAATGCCCCTGCTCCGCTCCAGCTTTGTGGTGGGAATCCTCACATTTGGTAGTCCCTCGCTCCTCCTTCCATCCCCCCCCCCATCCCCACTATCCCAGCTTTGTGGTCGAGACCGAGTCCCTCATGCACGCGCGGTGGCTGCGGTCGCTCTACGTGGTGCGGCGCCAGTTCTGCATGACGCAGGAGCCGGGGGTGCCAGGCATAGACATGGGCACGCGGTGAGTGGGGGGCGTGGCGCTATGAAAGACACATATCGGAGGGTCGCTCTAAATAGACATGTGAATGAAGTGAAGGGGGGGCGAATGAGTTAGTACCTGAAATCATTTGGTTCGATGGTTTGATCGGAGGGCACGGCCTGCGATGAGGGGGCGTGAGCAGCCATAATTTAATGGACATTGAATGGGGTCCATCCAGTGTCCATTAAATTACTAAAATTTAATTATAAAATAGTAGTATGACCAATCTATTTAGAGCTGCGCACTTGATAGTTAGGATGGGGCAGGTTCCTGATCATTATTTCAATAGCTTCACGGATGGTGTGGGGCTTTATGAGTAGCAGACCATGGGCACCCAGAAGATGTGAGCGAGGAGCTAAGCAAAGAGATAGGCCAAGTCATGTGGGGTGAGAAAGTTTGTGAAGTCGAGGTTATGTGTGTTAAGCAAGTGGGGTTCAACTTGGTGGGGATGTGATTCGTGGAATGTGGGTACGTGGCTCCAATCCTGCCCACAAGTAACCAATTTACCAATCACTCAAACAATCAAACATACATACGGTCGAAGGAAGGAGGGAAGGGAGGGAGGGAGGGAGGGAGGGAGGGAGGGAGGGAGGGAGGGAGGGAGGGAGGGAGGGAGGGAGGGAGGGAGGGAGGGAGGGAGGGAGGGAGGTAGGGAGGGAGGGAGGGAGGGAGGGAGGGAGGGAGGGAGGGAGGGAGGGAGGGAGGGAGGGAGGGAGGGAGGGAGGGAGGGAGGGAGGGAGGGAGGGAGGGAGGGAGGGAGGGAGGGAGGGAGGGAGGGAGGGAAGGAGGGAGGGAGGGAGGGAGGAAGCAAGGAAGCAAGGAAGCAAGCAACCCGCCCCCCCCCCCCCCCACCCACCCACCCACCAACCACCCAACCACCCAACCACCCAACCACCCACCCACCACCACCCACCCACCCACCCACCCACCCACCCACCCACCCACCCACCCACCACCCACCCACCCACCCACCCACCCACCCACCCACCCAATCACCCACCCACCCGCCCACACACCCTTTTTTAGTTCTAGAAGTAATTGATATATTTTTATATTCAATTTATTTCCCTCATAAGAGGCTTTTAAGGTGAACATTTTTCCTCCAAAAAAAGTGAAAAAAAAGGAGCTTCTGTGTTTACCATTTACAAGTTGTGTTTGCACCGGTTGCAAAGATGCCATATGCAACGCATCTTGTAATTCCTAAAGAAAATTTCTTTTCTGTTAACAAACACCAAAAGTGTATAGCCAAGCAATCAAGCAAACAAGCAGGCAAGCGAACAAATAATGCCACCCACCCCCCTTGCTCTCATCCCCTCGCCCCCCCCCCCCCCCCCCCACCGCAGCCTTCGCGTCTCGTGGCAAGTCCGCTCGCTCCATACAACGCTCCCGGACTTTGTGGGCGAGTATGTGGAGGACCGATTTGAGCGCAGCCTGCTGGGCGACATGGTGGACGAGCTGTGCAGCATCGCCCACCCGGTGGTGGTGCCGCAGCGCCCACACATTCTGCCCTACGAGAAAGTATCTACCAGCCAGCACACCAACCGCGTGCACCTCGCCGAGTTCATCTTCTTCGTCGCGGTGCTGGGCATACTGTCGCTTCTGCAGGTACGCCCAGGTATAGACCAGGTGTGGACCTATTCAGGGGCGTTGTTTCCTATTTGTCGTGGTGCTGGGCACACTGTCGCTGCTGCAGGCGGGTTTCCCTGCTTGCATGAACTCTGTCGCATCACCGCCACATGAGGCTAGTGGCGAAGAACTCTGTTGCATCACCGCCACATGAGGCTAGTGGCGAAGAACTCTGTTGCATCACCGCCACATGAGGCTAGTGGCGAAGAACTCTGTCGCATCACCGCCACATGAGGCTAGTGGCGAAGAACTCTGTTGCATCACCGCCACATGAGGCTAGTGGCGAAGAACTCTGTCGCATCACCGCCACATGAGGCTAGTGGCGAAGAACTCTGTCGCATCACCGCCACGTGAGGCTAGTGGCGAAGAACTCTGTCGCATCACCGCCACGTGAGGCTAGTGGCGAAGAACTCTGTCGCATCACCGCCGCATGAGGCTAGTGGCGAAGAACTCTGTTGCATCCCCTTTAATGACGCCCAAGGGGCTGGTTTCCGAACGTGTTGGGTCGCGCCGCTACCAGATGGCCTTTATGTGTCGTTGGGTGCAGTATGAAATTTGTTGCCGTACATCACCCGCAAGATGAACTGGAAAAGCATCGTCAAGAAGCAGGCGGTGAATACCCCTCTTATTTCGTCGCCTGTTTCTTATTTCGTCGCCTGTTTGAAGCGGAAAATGCATCGCACATGCCTTGTTCTGCACGCAGTACATCACCCGCAAGATGAACCGGAAAAGCATCGTCAAGAAGCATGCGGCAGCGGCTGCGCTGCTCGAGGAAGGCGCGGTGATCGAGGTCGGCCGGTCGTTATTCGACTTTGCGGACAGCTGGCAGGAGGTGGTGTGGACGCTGGCGTTCGCCTTCTTCGCCTACCGCCTCTTCCTCACACTGCAAAAGAGCCACCCCGAGATTTTCGGCAAGTTTGCAGGTATGAGCGTTCGCGCACACACGCGTTCTGACATTCAGCAAGTGCGCAGGTCCAGGTTGTGTCTGCAATCAGTCGGCAAGATTGCTGGTAGGGCCGGTGCACGCTTATGGTCGTAGAGAATACGTGCTCTGGCGCACACACATGGTCTGATTTGCGGCAAGGTTGCAGGTGAAGTCAGGCACCACAAACGTGTCTCGGCCAGCTCGCAGGTAATGCGGGCGCTCGCCCATCATATTCAAGTTCTCCGATCATGCGGATGGTTTAAGGGCATATCTTCGGCTTGTCCGCTATGCTATGTAGTATGTGGTTCTAAACCCTGATTAAGGGCATATCTTCGGCTTGTCTGCTATACAATGTAGTATGTGCTTCTAAACCCTGATTAAGGGCGTATCTTCGGCTTGTCCGCTATGCTATGTAGAATGTGTTCTAAACCCTGATTAAGGGCATATCTTCGGCTTGTCCGCTATGCTATGTAGTATGTGCTTCTAAACCCTGATTAAGGACAAGTCTTCGGCTTGTCCGCTATGCTATGTAGTATGTGCTTCTAAACCCTGATTAAGGGCGTATCTTCGGCTTGTCCACTATGCTATGTAGTATGTGCTTCTAAACCCTGATTAAGGGCGTATCTTCGGCTTGTCCACTATGCTATGTAGTATGTGCTTCTAAACCCTGAATAAGGGCAAGTCTTCGGCTTGTCCACTAGAAGTGCTTCTAATCCTGGATTCACGTGTGGCTATCAATGGCCTGGAATCTACTACCCCGCTTTCAAGGTATCGACTGCAAGGTTTTTTGCAATTGTGAATGCTTGTACCTCACAAGCTCCTTCGCTTTGGTGCCTTTTTCCTCTTCCCTGCCCCCCCGCAGCTCCTTGCCCACCCACCCCAAACCCTACCTGCGCGTTTGAATCCACGCGACCACCCACCCCAAAAGCTTACGGATATCACTGCCACCGCCCCATACAATGTCAATATCCCACCCCCCCCCAAACACCATCCATATCCCTCCCCCACCCTAAAGAAAATCCCAAACCCAACCCAAATAACATCTGTCAAATCCCGCCCCCACCCCATACAATGTCAATATTCCACCCCCACCCCACGCAACGTCAACATCCCACCCCCACCCTAAACAATATCAAAAATTCCAACCCCTGACAGTCGGAGACGTGGGCCGCTACTCCCAGGGTGTCGGCTGGGTGGTCAGTGTTGTGGTGGTGGAAGCGACGGACCTGCGGGGCGCCGACTTCACCAGTTTGTCGGACCCGTTCGTGGAGCTGGTGTTGGGCAAGCAGCACCGGCAGACATCGGTTAAAGTGCAGACGCTGCAACCGCGGTGGGGAGGTGAGCAGAGCGGGGCCTTCACACCACTATACTCCTCGTGGAATAGAAACAGCTATGGTGGGGAGGTGAGCGGGGCGGGGTGTGTGATTTATCCCGGGACGACTGCGGTAGTTAGTTTGTAAGCTGACGCGTGTAAAGGTGCCGCCGCAATCGGGAGCTGGTGTGCGATCGCCATCGGTTCAGGTGTGATCGCACAGCAACGTACACGTTACAATCGGGAGCTGGGCGGGGTAGGGCCATCACACCAAAATACTCTGTACACAAGAGCTGCCACACAGGGAGGTACATGGGGTGGGCATGTTGTGCCAAAGTTAATAAAATCTTAGAAGCACGTGACTACTACTAAAGATTAGAAGCACGTGACTTCTAACGATTAGAAGCACGTGACTACTAAAGATTAGAAGCACGTGACTACTAAAGATTAGAAGCACGTGACTACTACAGATTAGAAGCACGTGGGTACTAAAGATTAGAAGCACGTGACCACTACTAACGATTAGAAGCACGTGACTACTAACGATTAGAAGCACGTGGGTACTAAAGATTAGAAGCACGTGACTACTACTAAAGATTAGAAGCACGTGACTACTAAAGATTAGAAGCACGTGACTACTAAAGATTAGAAGCACGTGACTACTAAAGATTAGAAGCACGTGACTACTAAAGATTAGAAGCACGTGACTACTAAAGATTAGAAGCACGTGGGTACCAATGAAGGAGCCTTCAACCAATGAGATCGAAGGAGGGAGGGCACCCCTCTGCCAAGATACCTGGAACTGAACAATGGCCGTGGTGGGGAGGGGAGCTGGGCAGGGCCAGGTGGCACATAGTATCGGCGCCATGTGGAAGAATGGGGTCGCTGCGGAGGTGAGCAAGGTAGAGCAAGCATGCCCAAATTCTTCATATTATGTGATAGTTGCAGGGGGGGGATGAGCGGGGTGGAGTCTGTTAGTAATTGAGATGGGCTGGGGCGATGGGGCGGGGATGACTTGGGCGGAGCCATCGTGCCAGAATACTCCCTAACGAAAAATAGCCGCGAGATGAGTGGGCGGAGCCATTACACCAACTTTCTCAAGTCTTGGCTCAAGATCTGGCCCAGGATTCATCTGATGGGGAGGTGACTGGGGCACAGCTTGTGTTATGTTTACGGACCAGCATGGTAAAGGTTTCAGGTGAGATAGAGGGAATAAGGAAGCTTACGGGGAGGTGGGTGGGGTAGAGAAAGCAACGTTCCTATGCTCCATGGACACGATCTTTTCCCTCTTGTATCTACCTGGCAGGCGTGCGCGAGGCTGACGCGCTGATGCCTGCAATTGTATGCTCTCTACTATCAACAACGATCCAACGTACTTCAACCTTGCAGAGGTGCTCGAGTTTGATGCGCTGGAGGAGCCCCCCTCGCGCCTGAGCGTGCGCGTCAAGGACTACGACGGCCCCTTCCGCAAGCCCGACGAGCTAGGCACCGCTGAGGTGGACCTGATGGATACAGCGACCAACCTGGGGGAGATGTGGGTCAACCTGCACGACCCGGCACTGCAGCTGCAAGTGGAAAACGGACGTGAGTGCTTTGAACTCTCTCTCTCTCTCTCTCTCTCTCTCTCTCTCTCTCTCTCTCTCTCTCTCTCTCTCTCTCTCTCTCTCTCTCTCTCTCTCTCTCTCTCTCTCTCTCTCTCTCTCTCTCTCTCTCTCTCTCTCTCTCTCTCTCTCTCTCTCTCTCTCTCTCTCTCTCTCTCTCTCTCTCTCTCTCTCTCTCTCTCTCTCTCTTCTCTCTCTCTCTCCCTCTCTTTCTCTCTCTCTCTCTCTCTCTCTCTCTCTCTCTCTCTCTCTCTCTCTCTCTCTCTCTCTCTCTCTCTCTCTCTCTCTCTCTCTCTCTCCCCCTCTCTTTCTCTCTCTCTCTCTCTCTCTCTCTCTCTCTCTCTCTCTCTCTCTCTCTCTCTCTCTCTCTCTCTCTCTCTCTCTCTCTCCCTCCCTCCCTCCCTCCCTCCCTCCCTCCCTCTCTCTCTCTCTCTCTCTCTCTCTCTCTCTCTCTCTCTCTCTCTCTCTCTTCTCTCTCTCTCTCTCTCTCTCTCTCTCTCTCTCTCTCTCTCTCCCTCTCTCAGTTGGAACCAACCCAGCCAGCATTTCCACGACCAGTGTCGTCACCATGACTAAGGCCGTTACGCCCTTTCGCCAGTGCCCCTGTACAGTCGCCCCCAATGCTATCAGGCGGGTATATGTCACCCCTTTTACCTTTCACTTGTTTACCCAGTTATTGTTGGTGCCACCCGCCACGCGCCACGCGCCACCTGCCACCTGTCGCCCCCCCAGTGGCGAAGACCCCACGCGTCCACCTGCGTGTGTCCATCATCAACAACATGCCGACGTCGGGCGCCGAGCGCTTCTTGGATGGCAGCTCCCCTGCCACGTCGAAAACGCTTGTCAGCAGCCTGCTTCCCAAGCTGAAGAAGTCTAATGCAAATGTGAGCCCCGTGTCGATGTGTCGTGTGCTGTGAATGGACCTTACTAATTTATTGGCTAGTTATCCTGCTTCCCAAGCTGAAGGAAAGCAACGTGAATGTGAGCCCGCCTGTCTATATATCTGCGGATAAACCTAAGTTACCAACGAGCTAGTTGGCCGGCTGCCCAAGCTGAAGAAGACTGATGTGAATGTGATAGCAACATCTGCTGCCTTAGAGTTGCTGTATGCATTCGTCTCGTAACCACCGCCGTGTTCCCCGAAGGACAAGTATGCCGCCACGCGCAGTCGTTCTTGATCATCTGATCGGCCTGTAATTGTTTCATAGCCTGTTGTTGTAACAACTGTTGGCCCCTCCCCCCCCCCCCCCCCCCCGGCCCGTATAGAAGCTGCCGCCAAGTGCAACTGATCCTATCAACTAATTAACCCATCAACGTTCCGTAATCTTTTTTAACTACTGTCACCCGCCCCCAGGACGAGTCGGCCGCCAAGCGCAACCGCTTCTTCCAGTCGTTGTTCGATCTCGGCGAAAGTGAGGTTCTCGTCAAGGACTTCCGCTGCGCGATCAAGAAGATATTCAACGTGCAGGTACAGCGAAGAATCAGATAGGGTGCGGTAGATAGGGAGCACGTATAGCAGTGGGTCATGTATTGGTCAAGGATTTCATTGGACTATCAAGAAGTTTTTTTCCACATCGAGGAAGGGAATAAATAGTAAGCAGGTGACGGCTAGGGACCAACTCAACATTGAGTAGCACCATCCGCTTCTGTACACGCACGGCTCAACATTTTTTCCCTTTGAGCCACTGTCTTCTCCCCAACTTGTCAACGGCGCAGGGCCGCCTCTTCCTGTCGCCGCGCGTGGTCGGCTTCTACTCCAACATGTTTGGCAAGAAGACCAAGTTCACCGTGCTGTGGGAGGACGTGGAGGACATGGAGCAGAACGGGGCCAGGTGGGGGCATGCTACTATCTAGAGAGGCATATACTGTCATACTAGTATAGCTCTAGTATTGCAGGACTTGGAGGACATGGAGTAGAACAGGGCCAGGTAGGTGTGCTTGGTGCTTTGGTATATATGTTAGTGACTGGTGCTTTGGTATGTCTGTCAGCATTGTGGTTACTCCGAGTATTGTCAAGATGTGGAGGACATGGAGCAGAATGGCGGCAGGCGGTACCAATGCTTATTGAGTGCCACAGTGCCACAGCGTATTAACAGTAGGCCAATTCCCCCGCAACCCACCCAGACCCTCACCCTATGACTTATTTCAAGCAATTAGCATGATTGTACTAATAAGAATAACTAGTATCAAAATGTCATCCCCCTCCTGGCTCACTCTCACCCTCCACATCACCTGGCCCACGACCATAATTTCGACAGCTCTCGCAGTATCAAGCAAGATTTTCCTAGATGAACGCATACGCTGCACATCTGGCACAGTGATTGCCATGATGCCCGCACTGCCCCTTGTAACATCCTCGTTCGATGTACCGCCTCCTTCTCCCCATTCCCTGGGTGACAGGAACCCCCTTGTGCGATCCTCCTGCCCCGCCCCCCCTTTCCCTCTGGCTCCTGCTCGTGCCACCATCCCTCCACCACCATCCCCAGTGTTCTCCTTGTTTTCGCCTTCCCCGGGGGTTGGGCGTGCTGTAGCTCTACTAGCGTGCCGTATCCGCCTCTTGCTTCAACCCTCCAGCGCAGTCTGGCTCCCCTCTTCATTTCGCCCTCTCTCTCTCTCTCTGCCTTTCTTTCCGTTTCTTTTGCCTCACCGGCGGCATGCACCAGGATTCATTAACCGCTTGCTCCACCATTGTCCTGTACTCCGCACTTGCACTTGCTACTTTTTCCGCTTGCCCCCTTCTCCCCTTTCTTTCCTTCCCTTTTCTTGGGCGTCGCAGCACGGGCCTGATCAACCACATGCGCGACCCTCCACCAAACTCTTGACCCCTATTTATCTTGCCAAGCTCTTGACCCCTATTTTTATCTTGCCAAACTCTTGACCAC
>RPFO01000667.1:1932568-1945068 GCA_009746045.1 Mesostigma viride | reverse complement strand
TGGCAAGGCATGGCAAGGCATGGCAAGGCATGGCAAGGCATGGCAAGGCATGGCAAGGCATGGCAAGGCGTGGCAAGGCATGGCAAGGCATGGCATGCGTTGGGTGTGCGGCGCCAGATGTCAAACAAGGGGGAGGGAAGGGCGCACGGATCCAACTTATCTACCATGCGAATCTCCTTCTGCTTAATTGCCTTGTGTTGTGTGTTGTCGTGCCCGCCAGATGTACACGGGCGAGGAGACAGAGCGCCAGTTTGCCATCCGTGCCGGCCTCAAGAACTGGAAGGCGAGCCCCTGGGTGGTGGACGAGGACACCGGGCGGGAGATCCGCACTGTGGCGTACGACGCGCCCAACCAGAACCCGATGTGCCCCCCGCACACGCCGGTCACTGTGCGCCAGGTACGCCGGTCACTGTGCGCCAGGTGCGCGGTCCCTCTAGTCTTGTGTTGTGTGGGTGTGATGACCATACATACGCGCCACACATACCAGTCACTTGTCGCCAAGTGCGCGGCCGCGATTTCTCCGGCTGGGATCGCAGCTGATCAAGCTGCTGCTTAGATGCCTTGTCGGGACGGATCGACTTGGCGCAGTAGGAAGCCGTTCCCTGCGGTGGCCTGTTTCTGTTGGCTGAGGCTGGGCTAGTCTTGAAGGTGCGTGCCTTCCATGAACCAGGAGGACCATTCCGATCCACTAGTTTCTGCAATCTTGGTTATAGCCTGTGTGTTTTTCTCCATCAATGTGACAAGAAAGGGCCAGCTTACCATCCTTGCATTGCCCGCCTCCCTGGGCGTGCAGGCTGGCCCTCTGTTGACAGTTGGCATGCCATGTTCTGCTGTGAAGAAAACCCTGGGGTACCAATGGGTAGCTATGCCCATTTAGAATGCCTATAGTTATAATATCAAACTTTAAACATACAAGTGTGACAACTGCCCTCATAAACCTTGCGTGCTTGCCCTCACCCACTCGCACTCGCACTCGCACTCGCACTCGCACTCGCACTCGCACTCGCACTCGCACTCGCACTCGCACTCGCACTCGCACTCGCACTCGCGCTCGCGCTCGCACTCGCACTCGCACTCGCACTCGCGCTCGCACTCGCACTCGCACTCGCACTCGCGCTCGCACTCACCTCTGCCCACTTTCCATCATGTTTTGTTAAGTGGCCAGCCGGAGCGGCTGTAGAATTTTTAGCGGGCAAGTGTTCGAAGCACGTCATTGGTGGATTACTTGCGAAGTTGGGTTCCCCCGCGGGTTCCAACCGCGTGTTCATGATTTCCAAATCTCAAGTAAAGTTCGATGCAACTTTCTGAACGGGGGCAGTTAACGGGCAGCATTCCTCCGGACGAATGAATTGCGTTCCATACTTGCGCAAAATTTTTTAAGGTAGCTTGCGTGCAACCCTACTAAAATTTGCGCGGACGTTCAAATGTCCAAATCTCAAGTAAAGTTTGACGGAAATTTCTGAACGGGGGTAGTTGACGGGCAGCTTTCCTCTGGACGAATGAAATGCGTTCCATACTTGGGCAAGATTTCGAAAGGTAGCTTGCGTGCAGCCCTACTAAAATGTGCGCTAAGTGTGGGACTGAAAATTCGTAACGGAAACTTTTTGGTAGTTGCCGTCACTTCCTTTGCGCCAGAGTGTGGGTCTGAAAATTCGTAACCGAAACGTTTTGGTAGTTGCCATCACTTACTTTTGCGCGAAGCGTGGGACTGAAAATTTGTAACGGAAACATTTTGGTAGTTGGCGTCACTTCCTTTCGTTCGACTGAAAATTCGCTGAAATTCGCTGAATTCGTACCGTAGCTTAAGTTTTAGTACCTTGGAAGTGACGGAGAGCCTAAAAATTTGCCCACAAGTACACTTGGCAGCGCGCTCACTGGGGAAATTTGTACAGCCGCTCCGGCGGGCCACTTAAACGAATTGTAATGTTCCTACTTCCATCGTCGCTCGCACCCACTTCTCGCTCACACCTGGCGCCCGCACCGTCCCCATCTGTCCATGTGTCCCCCTCCCCCAGTCGCGCTTCGGCCACCCGACGGAGGGCGGCAAACCCTCGCTCACCGTCGAAGAGGTGTTCACCACCGACTACCTCCCACTCCATGGCATGTTCATGGTGGAGACACGGCAAGAGATCGTGGCCAGCGAGCGCGCGGTCACCTGGCAGCTGTTCGTGGGTGAGTTTCCATATTTAACGCCTTTGTTTCCTTCTTCTAGTCAGTCATGGTTTTGGTTGCGTCATCGTGTGGCAGCTGTTCATGGGCGAGTTGTTGGGATTAATCTCACTGTTTTGTTTCGTGTAATCAGTCATTCTGTTTTGTGCTTGCGCAGTCATGTGGCACTGAGCCGATTGTGCATGAGGACTTGAAATACTAAGATTGAGTTACTCAAATACGCAATCTAAGTTTGTGTTGTGTTGCTGGTGGCGTGGTCACCTAGGAGTGCGATGCTTCTGGGTTGGTTACGGTTGATTTGTTGTTACTTTTGATTTGGTAATTATGCGGGTGCTAAACCTGGGGCGCCACCATGTCGTACCACCGTAATATTTTAGTGTTAGAAAAAACATGAAGAGATGGCCATATGTATACAGATAAAGAAACAGATACAGAAAAACATCCCTTAGCACGATACTTAGGTTAGCTTAGCTCCTATTTCCATCTTTTGTTTTGACTTCCTGGACCCTGTTTCCCGGGGCACGTAATCTTATTACTAATGGTAAGCAAACAGTGTACGTTGCCTATTGGATTATGTGCGGGGTTGCAGGGGTCAAAGTGGAGGGGCCACCCATGCTGCAGGAGCAGATAAAGCGCAAGTCCATCCGCGTGCACACCAACATGCTGCATGACTTTGCCGAAGTGGTGCGGCGGCATGGCTACCTGAACAAGAAGCGCCGCACGTCATTCTCAGGTTCCTAGCGACAGAACTGTATCCAGCAGGGGTTCACCGGCTAGGTTACCCTTTGCAGCGGTGCGAAAATATCGAACTAAGGGCAAGGCATGCTTGCAAAGCTTTTTGTTTATAACGTGGGGTTGATGACAGTGGTATAGCTGCTCGCCGGTTTTTTGTAGTCAATCGGTTCTTCTGCAGAAGGCTACCCGATGGGTTTGCTTACCATGGCACATGCAACCATTGACCTCCGCCGTCTGTATTTTAAATTCGCTGCCGTATTTCATATGATTGTACCATGTGTAGTCTTTTGGCCTGCGTGGCCCACATTGAAAGGCCTGCAGATATCTTATTTCAATTTTTTTTCATCGGAATGGATGGTGGTGGGAGGCGGAGGCACAAAAATTAAAATTAAATTAAATTGAAACATATCTCCGTTGGGAGCACATGTAACACATATCCGTGAGGAAGGGGCATATGGTTTTTGATACATTCTAGGCTAAAACCTGCAGTTTGGGGGTGTAAACAGCCT
This sequence comes from Mesostigma viride, assembly GCA_009746045.1. Lineage (NCBI taxonomy): Eukaryota > Viridiplantae > Streptophyta > Mesostigmatophyceae > Mesostigmatales > Mesostigmataceae > Mesostigma > Mesostigma viride. Next base: position 1,941,655 of record RPFO01000667.1, on the reverse strand, counting down.
CCTACTCTGGGTGCATGAGGTGCACCTGCACCACCATTATGTATCATACCTAAAGGCCTGGCATAGGGTGGACGATGATTGTGGCTAGGCAATAGCTAGGGCGTGGCATCTCAACAGAGAGTAACTCTCTGCATGCATGGGCACAGCAAGGCTAACTACTTAATGCATCTGGTGTGGCTCCATCATAGCTAGGCATACATGTGCGTGGCCACGTCTACTAAGCCTTACTAGTCTACACTACTGCTATAGTCCCCTGGGCCGGGGTTGCTGGGGGTGCTGGGGCGGCGGGGTTTGCCTGCCAGGGCTTGAAGTAGATGACCGCCGGCCCCCCTCCAGTATACCGGCTTCTTCCCTGCCGCTGTCTGCCGGAGCCGGAGCCGTAGGTCGGCCATAGCTCCCGTCGCCGTTGTTGCTGCGCCAGGGTCAGGTCGTCGTCCAGCGTGTAGGGAGGACTTCCTCTCGAGCCGTTTGCGACGTTTAAGACAGAAGCTTGTCCGCCATGTACTCAAAGGTGAGCAGCGGTGGCGGTCCAGCCTTAACCAGCGAGCGGGGAAGGCGGAGGACCTCCAGCCGGAGCTCGCCTATGAGGGCCATGGGGGCAAGGATTTCGTCCTCAAACGCCTGGGCAAGCTGCTCGGAGTCCTCACCTTCCAGCAGGTCGAAGTGCTTGACGATGACGTTATGGCTGCGCTTGTCGAGCTCCGCCTCCTCGCGGAGGTCGAGCATATGTTGCTTGAGCTGTGCGGGCGATCGGAGGTGGTGGTGGTGGTGTGGTTCAGCAGCATGGCGGCCCAGGTCTGGGGGGGAGGAGCACGCGCCTGCTGGGCCAGCGGGGGCTGGCCTGGCACCAATGTCCTTCACGGCCTGGGCGGTGAGGCCTGCGGTGTTTTGCAGGCACTCTGAAGTGCGACGGCGTTGTCCTTGAGGTGCTTGTCAATGTCGAGGAGCTGGGCAGTGATGGCGTCGGTGGTGGCGGTGTTGCCGTGTTGGCGGTGGAGGTGGAGGCGAGGAGGGTGGAGGTGGCGGTGGCGGTGGTGGAGAGGAGGCCGGGGCCAGCTCAGCAGCCAGCGTGCTGCCCAATGCTGCCACATCTGCAGCAAGGAGAGTCACGAGCTGCTCGAGGACTGACCTGCTTGAGGATGGAGCGAAAGGTGGTTTCGGAGACGGGGCGGGGGGGGCGGGGGGGGAGCCCAGATCTCGGCCTCAGTGCGCCCGAGCAGGAAGCAGTCTGAGAGCAGTGCGAGTGAAGGAGGGGGCGAGCGGTAATGTGAAGAATGTTTGCCATTACTTTGAGCGAGGACGGGTCTTGGGAGACCCAAACGTTGAGGCCATGATTCTGCATGCAGGCTGTAAAGGTGCCGGCACAGTTCCACAAGCGACGCGTGGCCGGTCCCGAAAAATATGCCATCCATGAATTGTTTCGGGATACATGCGTTGCATGCCAATAGCCGGGGGCGTTGATGTCGAAGTCAGCCTCGCGCCAGCGCGTACCGGTCGAAGGGCGACTGCGTTTAGTCTCAGGCGAGGCCGAGGGCGAGGTCGCAGGAGGAGCCGAGTAGACCACTAACGCTTGGTTAGTGTCACTGCATATGCCTTCTAGGCCGGGGTGCGGAACTGCATGCAGCCGGAGCTAGCTGCAGGCGTGTTTGCATAGCTCATCGCAGCCTCCAAACTGCGCCTTGCATCGTGGAGCGTTTGCTCGTCATAATATCGTGTAATAGCTTTGGAAAAATATATCAGCGTGTGCGTCTTAAAAAGACGAAGCGATTGTGGTAGTCGCGGCAAAGTTTGGAGCCCAAACGTAAAAGTTATGAGCTCCGCCGTCAGCCATGGCTACCTCGTGGCTCGTCGGGAGGTTACTCTAATCGGGAGGCACAAAGGCCTAGATCTAATGAAAATAATAGCTATCTAGGGGTTCAAGTGCGAGCTCCATGGCCCGAATCGCTACGTGGCGACCATAGCGTGTAACACGCGATGGCCCCACTGACACGTGGGGCCTTGTAATATAGAGATAATTCATCAACAGCAAAAAGAGCACAAAGAGAGTTGGCCGGCAGCATGCAGGTTCTGCAATTCGATAATTAACTAAACACCTGCTCCCGTTGGGAAGTCACGGAGCACCAGAGTCTCCACAGCGGGTAGGGGGGCAGAGACTGGCCCCACTTCCCTCATGCCACAGGGTGCATAATCTGACCAGTTGAAACAATCAGGCATCCCCTGTTGGTGCAATATGACCCGGTTGAGCATTGCATTACTATATTGACGTGAGCAAACAGGCGGTGCTAGGCGAGGCACATATAGATGGGCTGGCGGATATCATTTGCTACTGGTTAGCTTGCCGGGCAAGCACGACTACGGTCTACCCTCATTGCATTGGCATGTTGACATGGCTCAATGGCTAGGAGCGTCCAGGTTGCATCACCCAGGCATGGACGTGGCTAATATGGCTCAGTAGTCTAGCCCGTGGGGGGCGTCGATCCACAGCTCATTGTTGACTATCAGGTTCCCGCCCCTCCAGACATCTTGGGCTTATACAAGTAAGTAAGTACTTGTGTGTCATGCGCACGGGCATGCCACGGAGTATACTATGCTAATCTCATTTACTAGAAAATAATAACACGAATGACAAATATCGCCTGCATCATGCCCCAACCATATAGTCACTAGAGGGGGATATAATCCTCATCTGACTGAGCCGTGTCATCTACTACTGCATGTAATGGCAGACGAGGCGGTAGTGTAGTGGCTATCCTCATGCAGGGGAAATAACCTCCACCTGCGGATCCTCAATCTACCCTGCATTTTAGCATTTAGCATTAATGGGTCGATCGATCGCGGGGCCCGTGGCGGGGATAAAAAAACAGCATGCCCCTCAGGACTTCAGGTGCTTATCGCAGACGGCAGCCCTGATTTCTCCTTGTCTATCATGTGGGCGCGGAGTACAGATAGTCCCAGAAGCCCTGCATCCTCAACTTAAGCAATTGTGGATCACATAGGTCCGCCGGGGTCGCGCCGCGTCGGTGCGGGGCGCGCGCAAGTTTGCCATTGGGTTGCGACGGGACACGGGGACCCTGCGCTGGCCATATAGGAGGCCGGTGTCTATCTGGCTGGTTGGCCAGTCCTATTTCAGTAAAGCCCGCCCGCAGGGCCCACATCGGTATTTGATCAGGTGCCTGGTCTGTGGCTCTGTGCGGGCATGCAAGATGGCCGGCAAAGAGGAGCTAGGAGGCGGTGTCGATCGGGTGGTATGGGTGCATGGTGACAAGAGGAAGCTCGCCGGCCCGGGTACGGCGCTGTTGGTAGCGGACGCCGAGGATGTGACGGAGCATTCGTGTGACAGTGCCGCCAAGCTGCTTGCTCAGCGCCTTTTCCAGGGTCCATGCCTCGCAGCCGGTGCTCAGAGGACAAGGGCCTTGAACAGAATGCGCTTGCGCCGCCTCACTCAGGTAGCGACATGCTCAGGTAGCGACACTGATGTCCAGAACCTGTCAAGGCGGCGGACTCAGGGCAGCCCAGGCCTGGCCAATGCAGGTGTTGATGGACATCGTTGGCCGTGCATGGATCAGGAAAGCCAGCTTCCATGCAAGCTGAGCTTGAATTAGCGAGTTGCGGGGGGGACGGGGCTGCCGTCAGTCCAGCAGGAGGAGGGTCACTGGGTGGAGTGGTCCCAGAGGGGAAGCCCATCATGGCCACTATGACCTCCGTTTTCTTGCTGATCCGGCGATAAGGGCCCACCGCACTGGCGCTTCCAGTGTCAGACAAACTATCAGTTTAGCCAGAGTTGGGCGGACTCGGGCCTGGTCTCCACGAGCGTCGTGTAGATCGATCAGATCGCTCAGTCGGTAGCGTGGGTGACTGAACGTACCCCGCCGTAGTAGCTGGCATACTCCGTGATCTTAGTCTTCTTGCCGGACCGTCGTCAGCTTGTGCAATGATGGCGGAGGTGCGCCGCGGCCGCAGGTCGCGTCGCTGCTGCCGCTGACGGGGCGTCAGGTTGTCGTCGAGCGTCCATGAGAGGTCGACGTGCAAGTTCCTGCGGCGAAGGAGGAACTGTGGCTTACTATCCTCCATGCACATGTGGCCATCTGAAGGTGAGCAGGAGTCTGGTGGTGGTGTCGCCTTGTCCCGTGAGAACTGGGGAAGGCGGTGCCCACTCAGCTCTAGAGCTGACACTCTACGAGGTCCACTGAGTCGAGTGAGGAGCTTGCTCCTGAGCTCCTGACTTGGCCGTCTCCCCGGCTGGCAGCCTGCTGCTCAAAGCGATGCAGCACCACTAGCTCGGCATTGGCGGCGGGCGCAGTCGGCGTTCTTCTGCTCGGTGGTGGGCTTCCATCTCCTGCAGCTTCGTGGCGATGGCGTCTGTGGTCGAGGTGGTCGCCGGACCGCAATAGGTTCACGTAGGAGTGTGGCGGGAGGCCGCCATCTGCCTGTCGGGTGCCAGGGCTGGGCAGCGATGGTCACTGGCCGTATGCGCCGTGAATCTGCAGAAAGCTGCTCGGCCAGGGCCTCTGTTTTGGACCGGGTAATGGCATCAAGCTTCTTGCATGACGAGCGGGCCGCACTTGCCCTCCACCTGGTTGAGGCGAGAGAGCTTAGGGCGGCATGTGCGTCAGACTGAGCCTGTGCCGCGGTCTGCAGCGCCGTGAGAGTGGGGTTGAAGCTTGTGGGCCGACCTTGGTTTCCGCATAGATACCCAGGCCTCCACCGTGTTGCCAGCGTCGTGGTCAGCGTTGTCAGATGCAGCTTACTCTCGGCCAGCGGCCAGGTCACGTGCTCCATGCAGTCCAGCACTGCACGCGCGGATGTCATCCTTGCAGAGGGGAGGCGCCGGCGGTGCATGTGGCTGCAGGCGCGGGGGCTGCATTGCGGAGCGCAGCGATGAGGGCAAGTTCACTGAGCTGAAAGAAGCTGGTCAGGATAATAAGGCGGTAAGTAAGTAAGTACTTGCGTGTCATGCGCAAAGGCATGCCACGGAGTACTATGCTAATCTCATTAGAAAACTAATTACACAAAAGTTTAAACAAATATCGTCTGCATCATCTTCCAACCGATCACTAGATGGGGATGTAATCCTCATCCGAGCTGTCCTCTACTGTAATGGCAGACGAGGCGGTAGTCACTACGCTACGGTAGCGGCTATCCTCAGGACCAATAACCTCCACCTGCGGACTTCTACCCTGGCTAGCAATGGGCCGCGGGGCCCGTGGGGAGAAAATAGGAGCATACCCCTCAGGAAGGTGCTTATCGCAGATGGCAGCCCATTTCTCCTTGTCAATCTTGTGGGCGCGGAGTACGGATAGTCCCAGAAGCCCTGCATCTTCAAGTGTGTCACATAGGTCCGGGTCGCGCCGCGCCGGTGCCCGGCGCGCGCAAGTTTGCCAGTGGGTTAATTGCGATGGGACAAGGGGACCCTGCCATAGTAGGAGGAGGTGTCTCCCTGGTTGGCCCGTCTTCAGCCCCCCGGCAGGGCCCACATCGGTATTCACCTGGTCTGTGCGGGCAAGATGGCCGGCAAAGAGGAGGCGGCGGTGTCGGATGGTATGGGTGACAAGAGGGAGCTCGCAGTAGAGCTCGGCCCGGGTGCGGCGTTCTTGGTAGCGGACGCCGAGGATATGACGGAGCATTCGAGAAGAGAATAAGGCGGTGCTGCATGCATCTCTGATTAAGCGAGTGAGCCACTCCAATTGGCTCGTGTCGTCATGATGGTCGATTTATCCCCCGAGGGAAAAAGCCAGGACACTTCGTCCTCCCCTTGGAGGCTCCTGGTCGCGGGCGGTACATGGTGGTACGTCACCCATGGATCTTCATTCGCAAACAATCTAGCCCAGGGATGGACATAGTGCTATCCGTTAGAGGATACCTACTGGAGGATACCTACCGGCCTCATCTGCCATGCAATACAGTAGAGCTAGGACAGCTCGGATGAGGATTATATTCCCATCTAGTGACTATATGGCTGGGGCATGATGCAGACCATATTTGTTTGTTTATTTTAACTTTTGTGTAATTATTTTTCTAACATTTGATATTAGCGTGGTATGTACTCCGTGGCATGCCTATGCGCATGACACGCACGAAGAACAGAAGAAACTTGGAGGAAGAATGGGCTCACCCCCGGGCAGCCCCCTGGCTTATTTGTGTGATCTGTAGGCTGATGACTCGCAAAGAAAAAAGGCGGCCGCAGGCCGGCGGTCATGCGTCCAGGGATAGTTGTCTCGCTTAATGTAGGAGACATTCCCCAAGTCGGTGGGGTTGACTTACACGGGATCGACCCAACACAGCAATCATAGCGATTCGGGCCAGCCGGGGTGGGCACAACCCTTCAAATCGCGAGTAGTTATAGGCGCTCCCTTTCAATTAATTCCACCCATTCATTGAGGATATATGCTCAGTTGATGCAGTCACGCCTGCCTGTTGGCTGAACGTCGAGTGCACACGTGAAAGGTTTCACAGAGCAAGGACGCATTTGGCGCCCACATGTCCATGAAATGGGGTGCGTGGCCGGAAAAGCGCTTGCGGTCAAGATCTGTCTTGTTACAGGCGCGCCTAATAGTAAAGTCGGATTCTGGATAGGCAGGACAACGTTAACAACCTGTACATGATATGGCCGGCTCACGTGACACAGTTATGTATAAATTAATTAATGATCTGGCGAGCAAGCATTAGTGTGACTTTGCAGTTTAGTGTGAATTTGCACTTGGCAATCACCATCAGATTGTTGAACCTTATACTTTCTCATGCACCAGCGATCTCTTCACCTATTAGGTAGTCTGTTCAACAAACGACAAATGGTGCCTGTGACATATAGCTAAGTTGCAATGGCCCGCAATTGCAGCATCACTTCCTGAGGGCTCAAGTCACAAGCATGGCTAGAGCACTGGTGGATAAGCACTGGCTCAGCAATCTGTTTCCCCTCATTTCAAGGCCTGCGGTGGCAATTAGGTCGCATGCCACGCTATCGACATCTCTTAGCAGGTCATATCGCCTCAAGCTCAATATCATCACAAGATTATCTGCAATCTAATTATTTATTCTTCCGCTAAGACTGCCGGCTGAATGAGCGCAGGTCACCGTAGTCCTAGTAATGCCCGGGCCCTAAATAACGCCCGGGCCCATCCCCTGGTCAGCGACATCAGACATGCAAGTTCATGTCCAGATTCAGCCTCGCTGTGTTACACGGAGCTCATACTGGATGCTTCCATTTAACTGTACGCCGGGCACTTGAGCCGTCGCTTGTTGATGTATTGGATGAGCTCCACGGGGTAGCTGGTCACCAACGCGTCGACACCCGCGTCCAAGAAGGACTCCATGATGGGGACGGTATCGGCGGTCCATGCATACACCTCCTTTCCTTCCCTGTGGCGCCACCGCACGCATTCAAAGCGATATTCAAAGGGGTGTTCGATGGGATACTCACAAGGGCAATCAAAGGGATATTCAAAGGGATATTCAAAAGGATAACGATTACAAATACAGTGAAAATCTCAGCGAGGAACGCTTACAACCACAGATGTGGTGATCTGAACAATTAAATCATCCTCGCTTACAACCACAGATGTGGTGATCTGAACAATTAAATCATCGGGCATTGCATCATGTAGCATAAAGCATCAGACCCGGCCACAAAAAACATGACACTGGTATGCCGGCGCCAACGTTGGTAGTTTCATGACCCAAAGCATCATCATCGTTGCTTGCATGGAACATCAGTTCTCACCACCCATCATCCATAAAGACATGGATCATCATTTACCATCACTAAACTACCATTGGCCCCACCTGCGCGACAGCTCCACATTGTGCGCGTCCACCATCGCGTAGTGCATGGAGATGACCTCGGGGCGTGACAGGCGGTAGGGGTTGTCCATACCCAGGCGCAGGAACTCGGCCGTCTCGTTGATGAGCACATAGCCGGTCTGGGGGGGAACGGGGTGGAGTGCAGATAAATCAGGACACAGGCAATAAGAAAAGAGATTATGGTTAAGGATGCTGATGATGAGCACGTAGCCCGTCTGGGGGGGGAGAGGGGACATACTTACAACAAAGGCAATGAAATACAGATAGTAATTGTGATAATTATGACAAGCACGTTGCTGGTCTGGGGGGAAGGTAGGGCACAAATAAGACAGAGGCAACGATGTGTGGTGGGATGAGGGGTAGCATAATGGATGAGCACGTAACCGGTCTATTCAGGGAACGAACAGGCTAACAAATACCATAACAGGGGCAATGAGAAATACCGATAATGCTGCTGCTACTGCTGCTGATAATGATGATGATGATAATAATAGTAATAATAATAATAATAATAATAATAATAAACAATCATGACAAGCACGTAGCTGGTCTGGAGGCAAATTAGTCAGACAAAGGACGCATGTGAAAACATGGCGATTCCGCAGGGCTCGCCGGCACCATGAAGGAGCACATAGCCAGTCTGCAGGGGGTCCAGGCCAGCTGGAATACTAGGTAGCTGTTTTGTCCTTTTGTGTAGTAGGGCACAGTCAATGACGTAGCGAATGATTCGCTTATGTGTGGACACAACTTTGACAGGAAACTTTACTGGCAAGTGCGCGGGCTTAAACCGGCTGGTTTTAACGGGTGACTCGTTGTAGCAGGGGACTCGTCCTAACAGGCAACCGATAGGTACAAGAGAGCGGCCTAACATGTTTATGCTGGGCGACATCACCTGGGCACTATTCACCAGAAGATGAACGGAAGCGGGCTACTCCCGCACCAGCGGTCTACCCGCAGGCCGCAGCCTAGATGGACTACCCGCAACCTACATGCGCCTGTAACAGTCCACATGTAGGCTGACAACCCACACGCTGGGCACCCACCACCCACACGCTGGGCACCCACCACCCACACGCTGGGCACCCACCACCCACACGCTGGGCAACCACCACCCACACGCTGGGCAACCACCACCCACACGCTGGGCACCCACGACCCACATGCTGGGCACCCACCACCCACACGCTGGGCACCCACCACCCACATGCTGGGCAACCACCACCCACACGCTGGGCAACCACCACCCACACGCTGGGCAACCACCACCCACACGCTGGGCAACAACTGCTT
>RPFO01000667.1:1857568-1927568 GCA_009746045.1 Mesostigma viride | reverse complement strand
CATGACACAGGCACTATACCGCCCAGCATAATAAGTGGGGTCCTAAAATTAGTGTAAGCACGCAACAAGTGTCGGCCACACTCATTACGCTGCGCGTAGCATGCTGAGGGTTCATAGTAAGATTTCGGTTTTCTGTCAGGGGTGTCCATTGGCCCTTTCCACTTCGCAGCGTCATGAGCCCGATGCTGCCAGCAAATCTTTTCACCCTTTCATATCCAGAAGTTTGTTCACAGACCTCTGCTATCCGCCGGTGCATTAGCCTTTTGTTATCAGCAGCTCGCCGTCCTTCCAGTAATGCATGTCTTCTCTGACAACTTCCGTTAAACCTCCATAGATGGTCAAACAACTGAACCAGATGCCGCATCAGGTTCACGTATATACTACTAGCATAAAAGAAACACCCCATAAACATAACCTCATGGCCCAGGTAGGAAAAACTCTATGGAAGGTCAAGGCCCAAATAAGAAAAACTCCGTGCCGGCTCACCTGCGCCAAAACAAACAAATACTGCTACTGCTATAGCTCTGTCACGTCGCACCTGCACCAAATTAAGGAAAGAGTAATGTAATTATATCACCGCTCACCTGCGCCAGCGTCATGTCCATCGCCCGCACGCCCACACGGCCGGACATCCGCTGCAAGTCCCTGCACGGCCCCGTCCACGACCCACCAGGCAGCACATTCCCAGCACAGCACCCACCGTGCATGGTGCTGGCATTAGGAAGCACCATGGTATCGGGTGCGCTTGCCTGATGGGCATGGTGACCTGTTCCCTGTTCGTAACCCTACCGGTACAAGGATTGGTAAAAAATGCACATTTATCATCATTTGTCATGAGTGAAAACCAACCTATCTTTGACAAACAGTCGAATGACCCTATTACTGAGGACTGAAGTGTATTCACCATGGCCGACAGACACCAGCTGATTGAGGATGGGAACCGAGGACCATGCCCAGCAAGCAATCTGAACCAATACCTTAGAGTACAATTCCATACTACCATGGGACTGTGCCTAAGAGTACCCTATCTGCTGTGGACCTACCTATGGTGGACAGCCAACAAGTGGCCATGGACTAGACACACACACACACACACCGGTACAACTTGACAGTGTCATGATACTGTGCCTGGTGATTATGTGCCTAATGATGATATGGCTAATGATTATACGACAGTGCCATGATACTGTGCCTGGTGATTATGTGCCTAATGATGATATGGCTAATTATCATACGACAGTGCCATGATACTGTGCCTGCTAAATAATATGCCTAATGATTACATGCATACTATATCCGCTGAATGCCTACCAGTCAAGGGACCAACACCCTCCTATCGTGGATGGACACCAGGTTCCAGTCCGGTACCGTTCAGTAGGCTATGCTGCTATGTGCGATAATAGCACGTGCCGAATATGATCTGTACTACACATACCTATCATGCACGGACACCAGATAACCATCCGCCGTCATGGACACGTCCACCTCCACGCAGTCGACATGTGGCGTGGAGATGGCCAGCCGGAACGCCGACATCTGGCGGCCGATATGCATGGGGCGAGGGGGGCAGATGGCAGCAGGCAGATGTGTGAGCCACAGGATGGCAGGATGGCGTGAGCGGCGGGGCGAGGGGGCAGATGGCAGCAATCAAGAGCGAGCCGGGGGGTCGATGGCCAAGTGACAGCAGCAGGCAGATGTGTGCATGGCAATATGAGTGGGATGAAGGGGCAGGCAGGCATGCAGGGGATGCTGTTGTTATATATATACAACCTTTTCTCGTTGAATAGACTAACATTATATATACTTGGAGAAAATTAAGGAGACATAACAATTTCGACGTTATATATCTCCTACATAGGTAACATGTGCTGATTAAATGATCGTATCCTGTGGCTCTTGTGCCAGGTTACGCGGTTGCACCCGGCCTCAAAGAGAGCGTGGTTGACCCAGCCTGCATGTTCTTCCCAGCCTGGCCACACCCCCAGTCTTACTGTCTGGCACCCCACCCTCTAATCTTATGGTCTGGCACCCACCCCCCTAGTCTTATTGTCTGGCATCCCACCCCCTAGTCTTATGGTCTGGCACCCCACTCCCTAGTCTTATTGTCTGCAACTTACTTCACCTTGTTTACCCACTTCCGCCTTGTTTATCACTATATATATCTTCGTAGTACTATTCTACACAAGTACCCATGAGGCAACCAGTCTATATATCTTAGTAGTACTATTCTGCACAAGTACCCACGAGGCAACCAGTATACATATCTTAGTAGTACTATTCTACACAAGTACCCACGAGGCAACCAGTATACATATCTTAGTAGTACTATTCTACACAAGTACCCACGAGGCAACCAGCATACCCTTGAGCATCATACGATTCCAAGGGAACACCGATTTAAATATTGTCGTCAGAAAGCAACAAACGTGAAAACGCTAGCTGCCCGAATCTGAGATTCTGCGGAACACAGAAAGTAAGAAAGCCTAGAAGCTACCAGCAAGGAATCGAACATAGGACCTTTGGCATGATTTCGCGGCTGTGTGAGTCTCCTGATCCGAAGGCATCTCACTTAACGTTCGAAACAGCCCAACTGCGAAAAACCTCTTTACCGGAGAGGGTTGCTGAATCTATAGAAGATGACTCACCACTAGACCTAAGTGGGCAGGAGTCCTACGCACGGACCTACGCGATATTCTAGTATCGCCGAAGTAGGTCGATTTAAATATGTGCATGCTCATTCAGGTCGCGGCGATCCTTGGGATTGTAAACGCCTGGCAAGGAAACCACTTAAAAGTGGTCTTGCTCAAACTTAATAGCACACAAGAATAGTTTAATGCTGGTATGATGAACTTCATAGTAACATGAAGAACTCACCCTCGATGGGGATTCGTCATCTTTTCCAGCACGCACCGTGTTGGGCGGCGCCTGGCTGGACACCCCCCCGTGCGCGCACACGAGAGGAGGCGAGTCGTCCACGCGGCTGCAGAAGACGGTCGACGGGCGAGAGCTTGGCTGCGGGGTTATTTATAGAGCAGCAAACCCATGGGGGAAAGAGAGAGAGGGAACAATGAACAGCACAGGCGTCATCCCCCCCCCCACACACAAAAAAAAAGAAAAATAGAAAAATTAAAAGGCGAAAACTTAAAATGTAACAAGCGCCAGCTGGGGCGAGCAGGTCGGCTGGCGAGGGACGTTGCAAGGACAAGACTTTGTCATGATGATGCGAAGGATGAACGATAAGAAAGGATGAACCGAGAGGCATCAGGGGAGCATGCCTGGTCCCACAAGAAGCGAGAGGGTGTTCCCAGGCATCCGGAAGAAAGACGAAACACACCCCATAAGGCAAAAGGATGCCCGAAAAGGTATACAGGAGGCTATGCTTCTTGAAAAATGTCAAGCAGCGATCGATTTGCCAAGGCTGAACAGGTCGACGTGAGCTCATGCGCCTAGTGCTGCACTTGGGCGTCATCTGAGAGCCATCAAAACAGTGACGGATGACAGCACATTGGGGATGGCACCAGTGACGGATGACAGCACATTGGGGATGACACCATTCGGGGCAAAGATTGGAGGGTGAGCCTAGCGGTGGCCATTCAGGGGGTAAACGCGAATACTAAGTGAGACAACTATTCGTGGACGCGGAGCATGGAACTACCTGGAATGGTCGCCTACCCACAGGGAAGGACGTGAGGTACGGGCATGATGGCGAGAATCGGGACAGGATGGGGCTGTGTGCAAGAGAGTATGGAGATACACACGCTTCACGCTTGTTTGGAGTCGCTACTTGACACAGCTCACGAGGGCCCTGATACGGCAACAGGTGAGGGTGCGTGATGAGAAGACGTTACTAGCTATTTCATCATGCATACATATATCGACGAGACAACACATACGTGGAGATACGTGAGGGCGCAAGGACACGGTGCCACAGGCTGTGCGAGCGCAACCCCAGGCAGAATCTGGATGTTTCTTGTTCAAATAAAGTGAGGGTTCCCATGTAGCAAGGGCTAGGGTTGGTTCTGGAACGTTGGAATGTGCCCCATGGAAGCGAGGGGGTGCCTCACGATGCCTAGGAGCTAGCAGGCAACTTTCTCGAGACAAGCGCCTCTCATAGCGTGCACCAAGGCTCGTAGCATGCACCAAGGCTCATAGCATGGACCAAGGCTCATAGCATGCACAAAGGCTTATAGTGTGCACCAAGGCTCATAGCATGCACCAAGGCTCATAGCATGCCTCAAGGCTCATAGCATCCCCCAAGGCTCGTAGCATGCACCAAGGCTCATAGCATGGACCAAGGCTCATAGCATGCGCCAAGGCTCATAGCATGCACCAAGGCTCATAGCATGCACCAAGGCTCATAGCATGGACCAAGGCTCATAGCATGCACCAAGGCTCATAGCATGCACCAAGGCTCATAGCATGGACCAAGGCTCATAGCATGCACCAAGGCTCATAGCATGCACCAAGGCTCATAGCATGCACCAAGGCTCATAGCATGGACCAAGGCTCATAGCATGGACCAAGGCTCATAGCATGCACCAAGGCTCATAGCATGCACCAAGGCTCATAGCATGCACCAAGGCTCATAGCATGGACCAAGGCTCATAGCATGCACCAAGGCTCATAGCATGCACCAAGGCTCATAGCATGCACCAAGGCTCGTAGCATCCCCCAAGGCTCATAGCATGGACCAAGGCTCGTAGCATGCACCAAGGTTCATAGCATGGACCAAGGCTCATAGCATGGACCAAGGCTCATAGCATGCGCCAAGGCTCATAGCATGCACCAAGGCTCATAGCATGCACCAAGGCTCATAGCATGGACCAAGGCTCATAGCATGGACCAAGGCTCATAGCATGCGCCAAGGCTCATAGCATGGACCAAGGCTCATAGCATGCACCAAGGCTCATAGCATGCACCAAGGCTCATAGCATGCACCAAGGCTCATAGCATGCACCAAGGCTCGTAGCATGGACCAAGGCTCATAACATGCGCCAAGGCTCATAGCATCCCCCAAGGCTCGTAGCATCCCCCAAGGCTCATAGCATGGACCAAGGCTCATAGCATGGACCAAGGCTCATAGCATGCACCAAGGCTAATAGCATCCCCCAAGGCTCATAGCATCCCCCAAGGCTCATAGAATGCACCAAGGCTCATAGCATGGACCAAGGCTCATAGCATGCACCAAGGCTCATAGCATGGACCAAGGCTCATAGCATGGACCAAGGCTCATAGCATGCACCAAGGCTCATAGCATGCACCAAGGCTCATAGCATGGACCAAGGCTCATAGCATGCACCAAGGCTCGTAGCATGGACCAAGGCTCATAACATGCGCCAAGGCTCTTAGCGTGCACCAAAGCTATTAGCATGCACCCAGGCTCATAGTATGCAGCGACTAGGTGAGAATAGGGGAGGACCTCACAAAGCCTAGGTAGGTACCCTGTGGCTTGCCAGATGAAAGAAGGAGAAGGCCGTGAAAAACAAGTCAGGCATAGCGTGGCGCAGCGAGTAGTTGGAGGCGGCATGTTTGAATCCCGTTCAGGCTTTTCTAAAGATTCAAATGTTAGAATACCACTTCGGGGGATGGAGCAAAGTCGGGGGGAATACTCTGACTGACAAGGGTACCTGACAGCAGGAAGATGCATGTGATCACCAGTTCACCACAAATAGCCACGCAGTCCTCGCATCTGAGACACTTTCTACGTGCAGTAGTCACGCTAGTGGCGTTTAGGAAGATATATGCTGCACGCGTCCTTTGTCGACGTCAGGATGGGACAGGACTCCGTTTGGAGAAGCCAGAGGACAGCAAGAGGAAACTCGATTATCAGTTGTACATAGAAGCATGGAACGGACGGTTCACGAAAGAATGATACAAATACAGGTATAGCCTTGCCCGGAGGCCAATCCTAGGAAACGTGACATGTGCGACTCAGGCCTGCACATTAGAGTTAAGGCCGATACAATCTAACAGCATGATGCATACAATTTCTGGAAAGAATATTGCTAACTCACCTCCGGCCCCAGTGAAAGACGACTATCGTTGCCGTCGGTGGACAGCTCTGACATGAAATAGAGGGAAATACCAAGCGACGCAAAGGATGTAAACGCAATGCATGCTAGCAGACCAGTAAGGGACCTGGGAAGGAGTCGGCTTATCGCCCCCGAAAGTCCCCTTCTCGAAGTCCGAAGAGGCCGTCTCATTTCTCTCTCGCTACATTCATCTCAAAATAGGTGTGCAATCCATCTGTTCTTTTAAGGCAGTCGTGGCATCTTCTTGTCAGGCGGCTGCAAGCCGAGGCCGACTACTGCGGTTCACAGCCATTTCAAAACAGTGGGCCTTGCACTGCGGTAGACAATGACGGAGGCATTGGCCCTGTTAATGACATCCTTCAATTATTCGACGGACATACGGTTCACAGTCGTTGTCTGAAACAAAATCGCTCAAGTTATAGGAAATGCGTTCTCCGTTTGTGTGCCGACGGACCTGCTGAAAGCAGCTGAGTGCCATATCCCTACATATTAAATCTTTAGAAATCACGTGTTGTAACCTTGCAGTGGTAATGCTGTGCTGTCATTTTGCTGTTCGCGCGCACCGACCCGCCACCCGGCCATGAAACTTTATCTTGATGCAGACCTACTGTACCCCCCCCCCCCCGTTTAAGATTCCCAGATCTTGAGACGAGCTTGACATGAGACTCTGAATTTTGGAACATCAGGCAGGCTTCAGGTTTAAGATCTCAGGGCTGGCTTTGCGAAGGATCTTTGAGTAGGTACAAATGGCTGGTCAGTGGTGTACGATATGGATTATGTACTCAGGTTTACCGCCTCGTGTGGAGGTTTCAGGTTCCAAACAACTCTCAACTTTCAGACTGTCAGCCCTGGATTCGATTTCATGCTTAAGATCGCAGCCCTGGGTCGGCCGGACCCCATTCGCCTTTGGGGGGGTGTAGTAGCCTGATCTCAATTCAGGGACTACGTAGTCATTGTTAGACGTACTGGTAGTGCATAAAGTAGAATAACTTCTGTACGGACATACTGAGGGGCGAATGTCAGGCTCATTCCCGTTGTGGGAGCGCGCAAATAATATACATTACACACAGAATTAGCGATGGCGGACAAATAAAGCAGGTGTGAATAAAACATCTGAGACAAAGGATGGGGGCGTTTACAGCCAATAAAAATTACGCTGTTATGCAGAGAAGGCGCTTGCAATCCTAGCGATTTCCTTCGTATAGTCCAATTCACAATGTTACACCAGTTGCGGGCGGTGCAGCAACCGACGCGCGCTGTCAAGACATATCGGGCTGTGACCTGGACATAGTACGAGTTTGCAGTTGAGATAATGGGAATAAATGTAACGTAATTTTGCGGCTTTGCGGCTGTATGGGAGCCTATAAGAATGAGGATGCACCCGGCGGGCTAGCCAGAAGCATGCGGAATGCGCGTGTTTTATCCGCCCTTCGGGTGCGCCCAATTGTGGAATTGGACTGGGAAGAAGGTACCCAGTTCGAGGCGACTCTAGGACCCAGAACTGGAAGGGCTGGCAAGAGCGGCAACGCTGGGGAGTTGGCAGACATTCTAGTGAGCAAGAAGTTGGTCGACTTGTTTCTGGACAGCAATGCTTCGCAGGAGAGAGTGTACGATGTAGCCGGTCGGCCGTTGGTGGACTGCTTCCTGCAAGTACGTCAGCCTGTCTGGCTGTTCTTCATGATAATTATAAGATATATTATTGCAATTTTCATCGCTACGGTCGGATGTCCTGGAAGCTGACCTGTCGCTTTCATGCCTATCAGCATCCTGTACAGTAAGCCTCGCACTATACTGACGGGCGCATAGCGTATCGAGGGTTGTCTTGTCTTTCGCAACATGAGGAAGTAATTACTAGAAGCTTGGACGCTGGCTTGTATGTTTTTAGAGGGGAATTTCCCCCTCCCCTTTCAGTGGCTTTCGCGGGTTTCAAATGGGCGATTTTGTGATTGTTGGTGTGTGTGGGGGGGGGGGGGGGGCGGGGTTACATCTACGCCCAACAAAGCTGACCCCAATGGATGCTATAGGGTGCCATAATAGGAGGTGGCAGGGTTTGTAGGAGCAATTACATGTAGCAGTGCAAATGATAAAAGGCCTTTGGCAGTCTACAGATCCTTGTCTTTCCCCTATGGCTGGCCATTCGCCAGCCGACTAGACTTGATGGGGGCGCGGGGGTGGAAAAGATTGCACAGGCTGCACCTGGCAGCATATAATTGGCGCTGACTTGGAGCGCACTGTGAAACCCCCCTATACTGCCTACCAAACTTGTTCCAAACAAACTACTGATCAAGGACAGCAGACTGTCAGACCACGGACCTTTGTTTACATGCTAGGGTTGACATGGCTTACGTTCCAACAAAGCATGCCTGTCTCCCACAAAAATCTGTCTGGCGGGGTAAAACTGTCCCTTGCACCCGTTTATTACTTCCAAATCACCAAGGGCTGATAACCCTGTTCATAATTAGCCGTATCGTAACTGTCATAACTAGCGTTTGGTTGCCTACTATAAGTATAAGTACTAGCATCTGTTCTCTATGATGCATACTAGGATGTTAGCGTGCCATGCAACCGTACATGTATGCCTAGTGCCTAGTGCCAACACCCTGCAAGGCCACCACCGCGCTCCTCAGGCTACCTCAGGCTACCTCAAAGTTCCCAGCGAACCGACACCCTGCAGGGGTGCAGTCACGCAGGTTGTGGTGCACACCCCTAGTCGCTGACCCACAAATTACCCTTAGCATGTCAATGTAACAACAATTTTGCGGACACTCCCCTTCAATTTCAACCCATCCGGCTTCCTCCCCTGGGACCTGGCTCCAACCCCTCTTGTTTCAAACCCTTCCCGCCTTACCCCTGCCCATCCCCCCTCCATTCTCCCCCCCTTCTACCCCCCCCAGGGCCAAAGTGCCACCCTGCTCGCCCTGGGGGCACCCAAGTCCGGCAAGAGCCACACCCTGGAGGGTGCGTCAGGCGATGATGACGGCGACGGTGACGTTGATGGTGGCAGTGGCGGCGGCCGCGGCAAGCAAGAGGGAATCATCCCCCGAGCGGCCGCTGCGGCTTGCGCCTACCTGCTGCAGCACCGGCAGCAAGGGGGGGGGGCGTGTGCCGGCTGCAAGCTGACGGCATCGTACGCTGGTAAATGTCTGGCGGTTTTCGCATCGCCTTGGCATGGCTCAACAGATGTGCATATCAGCTTTGCACCAGTTTTGCACCAGTTTTGCACCAGTTTTGCACCAGCTTTGCACCAGTTTTGCACCAGTTTTGCACCAGCTTTGCACCAGTTTTGCAACAGTTTTGCACCAGTTTTGCACCAGTTTAGCACCAGTTTTGCACCAGCTTTGCACCAGCTTTGCACCAGTTTTGCAACAGTTTTGCACCAGCTTTGCACCAGTTTTGCAACAGTTTTGCACCAGTTTTGCACCAGTTTAGCACCAGTTTTGCACCAGCTTTGCACCAGTTTTGCACCAGCTTTGCACCAGCTTTGCACCAGTTTTGCACCAGTTTTGCACCAGTTTTGCACCAGCTTTGCACCAGCTTTGCACCAGTTTTGCACCAGCTTTGCACCAGTTTTGCACCAGTTTTGCACCAGTTTTGCACCAGTTTTGCACCAGTTTTGCACCAGTTTTGCACCAGCTTTGCACCAGTTTTGCACCAGCTTTGCACCAATATTGCACCAGTTTTGCACCAGTTTTGCACCAGTTTTGCGCCAGCTCGGCGCCAGCTCGGCGCCAGTTTAGCACCGCTTTGTCCGAAAGTCATTAGCCATTACACCAAGCCTTGAGTGCGCGTTGCCCGCCATCACCCCCCCCCATATGCACGCGTTCCCCACTACCCCCCCATGTGCACGCGTTCCCCACGACCCCCCCCCATGTGCACCCGTTCAGGCGTCGTGATCGGACCCCCCACCCCCCACCCCCCACCCCCCCACACACCCCACCCAGCCACCCAGCCACCCACCCACGCACACACACGCACACACACACGCACATGCACATGCACACACACACGCACATGCACATGCACACACACACACGCACATGCACATGCACACATACATCCACACACACGCAGCCCTCGCATGACATGCTCCCCATCTGCTGCCCCCGTCGCACTCCTGTCCCCCCCCCGGCCCTCCACAGCCCTCGCACGACGTGACACCCCCAGCGGCACCCATCGCAACAAACACAACGATGGCGCGCTGTCCCCCTACAACGAGAGGCTGGTCGATCTGCTCAGCCCCTCCCAGGGGGTGTCGTTGGCCACCGACGAGCCCCCTGTGATGACGGCAGCAAAAGCCGGCGCCGCGTCGGCCCCTGCCGTTTCCTCCACAGCTTCTTCCTCCTCTGCCACTTCTTCCCCCGCGCTGGCTTCCTCGCCCTCGGCTCCGGTTGGGTTGAATGCATCCGCCGCGTCGGGGAGTGACGCGGACCAGGATCATTGTACGATGATCCGTGGCCTGTCGTCAATGGACATTGACAGCGTGGCGGATCTGGAAGAGGTCGGTCTGATCGGATGTTGATGGATAGGAGATGGCATAATCGAGATGGGTGTTCGAGAGTTGTCCGTGTGAATGGGCATTGGCAGCGCGGCGGACCTGGAAAGGCGGGTCTGTTGGATGCTAGGGTAGGGGAGGAGGAGGCCTATTGGATGCTAGCGCTGGTAGAAGCATAGAAGAGGTAGGTATGCGAGAGTCGTCCTTTCCGATGGGCATTGACAGCGTGGTGTTCCTTGAAGGGGTAGGCCTGTGGGATGCTAGGATACAGGAGATTGCCTAGAAGAAATTGGTAGCAAAGTACTGATAGAAGCGATAGGTGTGCCAGAGATAGCCTAGAAAAGATTGGTAGCAAAGTACTGATAGAAGCGATAGGTGTGCCAGAGATAGCCTAGAAGAGATTGGTAGCAAAGTACTGATAGAAGCGATAGGTGTGCCAGAGATAGCCTAGAAGAGATTGGTAGCAAAGTACTGATAGAAGCGATAGGTGTGCCAAAGTTGTTGTTGGCCGTGGACGTTGATATCAGATAAGGCAGTGGAAGGGGTATGGTAGAGGTATGCGTCGCTGGTTATCGTATCTTGGGTAGGTGCTTCTCATCGATTCACGGAACACACGCGGGATGGACCTGGACGGGCTTTCATCGTGTGCCTTTGATCGTGTGCCTTTGATCGTGAGCCTTTGATCCTGTGCCTTTTGATACTGATACCTGTGCATGTCGTATGAAATCCCCCATGCATGACCATATCCCATTATTGCCTACGTGCCGTGGGTGGGAGGTGAGGGAGCTAAGAGATGTTGACCATGTGGCGGGCATATCGAATGGCTGCTTTTGAGAGGCCACAGGGCTATTAGGAGTTGACAATGTGTCATCCGCAGAAGAGCGGGCGTAAAAGAGCTGTCTCTGCGAGACCTGGTATCTGCCTATGGAGCTTTACTAGAGCCCATAGTGCACTCATCTCCACTATGCTTGTATACTCGCGATGCCTCAGTTCCGTGACGCCTCAGGCCATGGGAGCGTATCTACTGGCATCTGTACAGCTTGATGGCGACTATTTTATCATGAATGGCACTTACCCTATATCTATCGGTTCCTAGCGGCCCTTGCCTCAACTGCAGTGCGCTTGTGCCGAATGGCTGTCGTCTTACATCCTGCTGTTTCAACACCCATGGCTTTCCTATATCTAGTATGCCTGTAGGCTCTCATGTTGATCGCTTCATTTTAGGCTTTCATTCCGCTTCTCTACGGCCCCAGGGGCTCTTCGCGTATATCTAATGGCTGCTGTTTCAATGCCCATGGCTTTCCTATTGTACCTGACGGCTCTTATCTTCCCTTCCACGGCCCCAGGTGCTGTGTGCGGGCCACATGTGGCGTTCGCTGCCACCCCCGCACGACGCCACGGACGACAGTGAGGAGGACTCCTCCCCGGCTGCCCGCTGCAACCGCAGCTCCACTGCAGTGCTCACCCTCCGCCTCATCCATTCGGCGCAGTGTGGCCTGCCCGCCGGCCGGGCTGTGGGTGGGTCTCCTATTGCCCAGATCCTAGGGTTGTGGGTGGGTCTCCTATGGCCCAGATCCTAGGGCCGTGGGTGGGTCTCCTATGGCCCAGATCCTAGGGCTGTGGGTGGGTCGTCTGGGGACATGGCGAGGAGCCAAGCGACGGTCAGCAATCACACGATATCGATACGAGAGAAGTCATGAGGATGAATCATGTTTAATAAATTGTTTACAAACTGTTAAATAATTGTGTGCTTGGGTGGCAAATGCTTGCTGGTGCTAGCCAGGACTTGGATAAGACCTTGTACGCATAAAGGTGAGGGGGACGTTTTGGCGGGGCGGCAATATTCAGCAAGGGTTAGCCAGCGCCTAGGTTAAGATGGTGCTACTCATCATGCTTCAGTGTCAGCCTGGATTACCAGACTGCGCATTGCTGTGGGCGATCCACATGCCGGACATTGTAGGCAGATATTGATGCATCGCGCCCCATGATACGGATTGTGTGGTACTCTGATAGCAGGTATGTGGGTTTATTGTTTTGTCTTGGGATGTTTAAATATGGGATGAAATGGTAGTAGTATCAGTATTAGCTACTTTCCTAGTGTCCAGCTGGCACTGTTTGAGGGGTTATGGAATATGGGATAAAATGGTAGTGGTATCAATATTAACTACTTTCCTAGTGTCCAGCTGGCACTGTTTTAGGGGTTATGGAATATGGGATAGATAGGAGTATTGTCAATACTGACTATTTTCCTAATGTCCAATCGGCACTGCCATGATAATTGCCAATACACGACAATGTCGCCAAGCTGATTTTTCTGTGAATAGATTCTTCAGGTGATAACGCCTTCCCTGCTGCCCCTATCAGCACTGCCATCTCCACCACCTGTACCAGACGATCTCATCGAGTTGAAGTACCTGTCCCTTTTGCCTTGGTTCATCTGGTCTCGTCGGATGCCCCTACACCACGGCCATGCGATATCCTCTGGTCTCCCCCGCACTTCCCATCGCCACTGCCGTGCCCACCGCCGGTGCAGGCGCCAGTGCGGGCGCCGCAATCCAGTCCCAGCGGGTGGCCTCCCTCTCCTTCATCGAGTTCGCTAGCGGCGAGAATGTGAGGCTCTATCTGACCCAGTGGATATGATGAGATGTCTCGTCGGATTCGCTAGTGGAGAGAATGTAGGGGACTATGTATTAATTTTTAGTAGTATGATATGTGACTATGTATGAATTTTTAGTAGTATGATAGTGTGTATAAATTGACTCATCACTGACTATGTATGAATTTTTAGTAGTATGATAGTGTGTATAAATGGACTCATCACTGACTATGTATGAATTTTTAGTAGTATGATAGTGTGTATAAATGGACTCATCACAGACTATGTATGAATTTTTAGTAGTATGATAGTGTGTATAAATGGACTCATCACAGACTATGTATGAATTTTTAGTAGTATGATAGTGTGTATAAATGGACTCATCACTGACTATGTATGAATTTTTAGTAGTATGATAGTGTGTATAAATGGACTCATCACAGACTATGTATGAATTTTTAGTAGTATGATAGTGTGTATAAATGGACTCATCACAGACTATGTATGAATTTTTAGTAGTATGATAGTGTGTATAAATTGACTCATCACAGACTATGTATGAATTTTTAGTAGTATGATAGTGTGTATAAATTGACTCATCACAGACTATGTATGAATTTTTAGTAGTATGATAGTGTGTATAATTGGACTCATCACAGACTATGTATGAATTTTTAGTGGTATGATAGTGTGTATAAATGGACTCATCACAGAGTGAAATGTGCGTACCAGTTTATAGTATTTTAAAGTGCACTGGGACGAGTGCTTTTTGCTAAGTGGAAATTTAAAGTAAAGTGCGATGGGTACGTTTCGCTCATCAAGAGTGGCATGGACTGGAGAGTGGAAAATAGGTCAAGCTGTCCAGGGACCCTGTGAACTGCTCCATGCTTTTGTTACTGGTACCACTCAGCACCCGACCCGCTTGCCTGCTCAGCTGTCACTCAGAGCCGTCCCTGGCCCTGTCCCAATGGACCACTCACATTGCTCACCTGCTGGACTGCTGTGCTGTCGTGGAGGTCATTTTTCTGCGGCAAAGTGGCCGTCTGTGCGGTTGCCTGGAGGCAAGGATACAGTGCCACCCTGTGTGCGTGGTGCAGGGTGCCACATGCACATTTACTATTTACATCTTTGTCTGGGGTAGCTGAGGGAATCCCTCAGCTACCCCAGACAAAGATGTAAATACTGAGGGAAGGTGGCGGAGATCAGGGTTTCCCATCGCTTCGCTCATAGCTTGCAGTAAGATTATACGACTGTGCCTTTTCTCTATGAAAGGAGGCTCTGTGCCAGTTGCCGTTTGAACACTTTTTACCTGTGCCCAATTACGACTGGTTCTCTGTACTGTTCTTACTGTTCTCAACGTTGTGATCACATGCGTGTGGTTATTATTGTGTTCAACTGATTTTTATGGCAAATGCGATGCGGCAAACTTTTTTTTCTCTGCACCGCTACCATGCCTATCTCAAATTTATTTTACAAAATATTTCACTCGTTGGCCATTTTCATTTTAAATTCAGCTCAGCAAATTCATCTCCATTCATCTTTAAACTGCACAGGTAAACTGCATCATCATTTTATCAAATATGATGAAAATTAAAATACATCTTCATATTTTCTCATGATTAAAATTAAAACACATCTTAATATTTTCTCCGTACTTGGAACTGATACGTGTCTGATTATCTTTTCATTTTGATGCTTAGGACGTCGCCATGTTTCTAGTTTAATTCATCTCCATTGTGCATTTACGGTCCTCCTGTCGTTGCTGCTTCACCTCCACCCCACCCCTGCCCTTACACGGTGCAGCTGACCTCAGCGTCGGCAGATCCGCACGTGCTCGCGGCAGCAAGGGACTTGGCTGCTTTTATCAAGGGTAAGGGCGATGTAATAATGTCGACTTGTCAAAGGTTAGGGAGACACAATGGTCAAGTGTAGGCTTGGCTGCTTTTATCAAAGGTAAGGGCGGTACAGTTGTCAAGTGTAGGCTTGGCTGCTTTTGAGGGCTGGGGATGGGGGGGGGGGGGGGGACACATTGGGCCCCCGAAAGGTGGCTAGGTCCTCGAGGGATTTCTTGCAGATAAACGTTCAGGTCTCCCAGGTATAGTGAACTGTCGCCGTAGCAACATTCTCAGAATACCCCACAGTCCCTGGGAGAGTTCAGAGTTTAGTGGCCTAGATTAGAGTTTAGTGCCATAGATCAGAGTTTAGTGGCCTAGATCAGAGTTTAGTGGCCTAGAACAATCCTGATTGCCTAGAACAGTTCTACTTGCCTACAGAAGTTCCTTTGCCGACCATCTTTGCACGTGCCTAGAAGAGCTCCACTTGCCTAGAATTGTTCCATCAGCATAGAGTGGTGCTGATAGCCTGTAGATAGTCTAGCCTGTAGTAGCCTGTTGATATCCTAGCCTCATATACTAGCCTAGGATGAGTCCACATGGTAGCATCTTAAAGGAGTGGCCACCTTACTGTCAGTCACCACCTGTTAACCGATGTCAAACTTTTGTCTGAATTAAAATATATATACATATATTTACATATACATATGTATATATATATGTTTATAGAGAAAGCTACCTTCAAATTGAGCGTACGTATTAACGCTCGTTCCCCATGTACACCTTGCCTTGGTGTCAACGCCCCCAAGGCCTCAAGTCGCCTACCGGGGCAGCCCCGAGTGACGTGCGGCAGAGTCCCCCATTCGAGGCCACGTGGCTGTTCCAGCTTGTCAGGAACGGTGAGCGTGCCTGGCCTGTTGGTGTGAATGTGGGGGGCCTATTGTGGTGCGCCTATTGGTGGGGGGCCCATGGGTGATTTGCTGCTAATGAATTGGTCACACATACTAGCCGGTTCTGCGCGTGAATATGCCCCGTTATTTTCCAAAGTCGATGGCAGCACGCTATCCAGCAGGCCGCATTCGCGATTGTGGCCATCAATTCTTTGTGCAACAAGCCTAGGTTGTAAGAGGCTAAATGCACTTCGACTTCAGTGACAGTGCATCCTATCCGTAGTAGCAGCCATATGGGGGCAGCATCGCCGCAGCGGTGGCTTCCTTATCCTCCTGTCCCACACGGAATGCATGGTTGCCGTCGCAGTCGAAGAATAGCATCGAATCTCTTGAGAATAGAACAAGGAAATCAGAAAACTTGAGCACCCTCCCATGCCCCCCCTCGTTATGCTCCCGTACGCAGCTTTTCCCACAGTGTTGTGGCCTTTGGTATACTCGGGAGGTTTTGCACTTTGGCTTTACCTTTACCTCGCACAACCCTCGCCCTTCCCACCACGATCCCACCACCCTCGCATATGCTCCCGCGCGCAGCCATCGCCCGCAGCGCCCGCGCCCTCCTCCTCGGCACCCTCTCCTCCGCGCCAAGCTCCGCCAAGGACAACGTGTGGACGCTCCAGTTCTGCACGCGCCTCGAGGTTGCCAACGCCCCCTCCGATACCTACCCCTTTACTTCTAACCCCGTCCAGGGTGCAGGCTCGAAGAAGATTGTCAGTTTTCAAAGCACCGGTTCCAACTCCAAAACCACCGGCAGTAACATAGGTGCCTTTGCCAGCTCTCAAAGCACCATTCCCGGCTCCCAGAGCTTGGCCGGCTCGACAAGTGGCGTTGCCGGCATGCCCGCCACTGGCACCTTGGATGCGGCTTCCACCAGGGTCGGGGCCTCCACCAAGAGCGGAGCGTCTGCTGAGAGGGATGGGTATGGGAGCATGGCGGCGGCGGCCGACCTGCTCCCTCCCTCCCGTTTCACCTCCGACTCTGACGCCCCCTCCCCCTCCACGTCTTTCCGCTTCATGTTCCCCCAGCGACCTCCGGTGGAGGAGAGCCGGGGGGGGGGCGCACCGGCCGCTCTCCACCAGCTCGCTGCCAAGGGCAGCAAAGTCATGGCCACGGGTGACCCCCGAGTCACGATGAGCGACCACCACCAGGCTGCCACGATTGGCATGACAAGAGGGGGCGATGGAACGAGTGATGGTGGCCGGGATTATACCCGGCTGCCTGACGACGGACTGCATGCCGATAGGCTGAATAGCAACGCGCTGCGCGATGAGTTGCCCCCCCTGGGCGGGCCCTTGCGAGGGAACCTGGCAGGGACAGGGGGCTCCCCCGCGGGTGGCGGCGCCACGCGACAGCACCCGGTCATGGGAGCACCCATTCCTGCTGCCGATAAGCATGTGTCAGGTCCAAGCGGGCTCGCGGACGGCATCGGTTCCCACAGCGAAGGTACCACGGACCGGCTGCATGCGCCTTCCCCAAGCCCGGGTCAGTATGGCTCCGGGGTGTTCGCCCCTCAGCAAGATGGCAGTGGAAGCCACCACCTCTGGTCATCACCAGCATCGGCGACTCGCCAGGACGGGGGAGGAGGACATCACCAGCGGCGGCCGTCGATGGGGGATGACTCTACGATTCCGTCGGAGGCCTTTCTGCGGGAGCTGAGGACACCCAGGAGCTCCCCTTCCAGGGACGAGGGGTCCCACCTGGCGCAGGGGGGCGAGGGCGGCCGGGGGGGGGGAGGCCAAGGGGATTCCATCCTCGGGCACGCCGTCGGCGATCGCAGCAGCGCGGGGGCGTCGGACGTCATCAATAAGGACCACTCGAATGCCGGCGCCGCCGCCACCAGCCAGGTTCTTCACAGCTCGCTGACCGAGGGTGTGCCCCAGGGAGGTTTCTACGGCTCCCCTGCCGGCATGCCCTGGAGCCCCGAGGGGCGAGAGGAGTTCAGCAGCTGGGCGACGGACCCACGCACTCATGGCGGGTGGTGGCCGGGCGATGCGGCCACCCCCCCTGGGAGGGACCCGGCGCCCCTGGCCCTGCCGCCGCCGTCCGCCTCCCCCAGGGTGCCGCCGCAGGGTGGGCACTTGTCTCCGGCGCTGGGTTCCACGGACTTGAGCGCTCTGGGGCCGCCCCCTTCTCCTGCCAGAGTGTCTCCCCTCCTCCCCGCTCCCACGTCGTCTTCCTTTACCGGTGCCGCATCCACGAACTTTTCTGCTGCCATCCCATCGTCCAGCCATAGGGCCCAATCAGGTGCGTCGCTTCCACCGCCGGCTTCCGCCACCATGTCGCCATCTGGCTACGAGGCGCCACCGCTGGTGGCGGGGGTGGGCGGCGCTGCTGGCTGGACGCCCCCGCCTCGGGTAGCCCGCTCGTCCCTGGACGGGGTGGGCAGGGACCATGGGGCCGACTGGCCTGGCCCCGCGGAGGCCCCCCGCAGCCGCAGCTTTTACCTGCCACGAGGCGGCAGCGGGGCTCCGGGTGGTGGCGTTGGCGGCTCTGTGGCTATTGCCTTTGGCAGTGCTGTGGGTGGTGGCATCGGCAGCGGTGCTGGCGGTGCCTTTGGCAGTCCTGGGGGTAGTGCCTTTGGCATTGCTGGGGTCGGCACCGCAGACGGCAGCGCTCCCCCCCACGGAGGCAACCTGCAGCGGGGCCTGGCCAGCGGGTCCCTGCAGGGCGGTGGTGGCGGCCGTGCGGCCTCCGACCCCCAGCTGTCGCGCCGGCCAGGCGACCAGGGGCCCTGGGCGGGTGGGGAGCAGGGGCCCCTCTTCCGGAGCTGGTCGGAGGGCGGTGGGGGCGCTGGCAGTAGCAGCGGTGGCAGTAGCGGCGGGGGGGTTGTTGGCAGGCACACGGGTCATGGCGGCATCGGTGGGCATGGCGGCGCGGCGCTTGATGGCGTACCGGTAGCGCTGGCGGGGGCCAATTACTTGGGCAGTGATGGCAGAAGAGTGGCTAGCAATTACTTGGGTAGCGATGGCGGCAGGCCGGCGGTCGGTGACTGGCCATCCATGGTGCGTGCGCGCACGATCGGCGAAGATTCGGAGGTCAACTTCCCCTTGGGCGACTCATCGACGTCACGGCATGGGCATCTGAGCCGCGATGGCGCGCACACAGGACGTTGGGAAACCAATTCTGGCAGCCCTGGTGCGGCCGCGGGCAACGGCGCAGGCTTCATGTCTCCGCCGCAGCAAGGCAGAAACCTCGCCCCGCACGATCATGATCATGATCATCATCATCATCAGCAGCAGCAGCAGCAGCAACAACAACCATCAAACCAACAACAGCAGCAGCAGCAGCAGCAGCAGCAGCAGCAAGCCGTGCGGCAAGGGCCCAGAGCTTCGGAGGTCGGCGCGTTAGGGGCCAGCGCTGCACATGGTTTGTCCAGGGGCACCACAATGGTGACGACTGCAAGTTACGGTCTGTCCCACCCCACCCCCTTGTCTGCGCTTCCCGTGGCAGATGACAGCACATACGCTGGCGGAGCATCCCCCACTACGCGGGGCCAGCGGTCATGGACCCCCCTGGGAGCATCCTCCTCCCACGAGGGCAACCCGTCCCACGCTATAAATAGAAACGCGGGGGCATCCAATCAGGTGACCACCAGCAAGCCCCCCGGTGGCTTTCCCGGCGGCACGGCACGTGGGGCGGCGGCTAGCAGTGCCGACACCGCGGAGGAAGCGCGCAGGCTGGCCCGTGCGATTCTGGGCAGGGACCCTGGGGGCAACGGGGCCGAGGGCGGGCGGGGGGGCAGCGGCAGCGGCGGCGGTGCGGTGGGAAAAGGCAGGCGCGGGGAGGCATCGCGTTCGACTGGGCGTGGCGAGGCGGGTAGGGGTCTCGAAGCAGCCGGCTCAGGGGCACGGCAACTGACCGGTCGATCCGGTGTAAGTGGGGTGTCCAAATGGCGTGGCCCCCTGGATGGGAGTGCGCGTGCGGTGGACAAGGCGAGGGAGACTGGGGCATCTAGGCACCTGGGCTACACCCTGCGCAGCGAGCTCAAGAAGGCCAGGGAGGAGCTGTCGCGCATGGAGGTGGGTGGCCTCTGTTTTTGGTAGAGTTTTGTCGTGCTGAAGGGTGTGCTGAAGGGTGTGCTGAAGGGTGTTTGAAGAGTGTGTCGAAGAGTGTGCTGTAGAGTGTGCTGTAGAGTGTGCTGAAGAGTGTGCGCAAGAGTGTGCTGAAAATTGGCGATTTTACGCTGGCGGGGCCTGTGGTGGGATCTGTCCCGTACAGAGGTGGGTGGGCGTGTTGTTTCCTTGGGTGGCTTTCTCGCAAGGTTCCATCGGGCCCTGCTCCTGTTGTTGTTGGCCAGTCCCACGCGGAGCTGTCTTGAAGGAGGGGACGGACACCCTCCTAGAAGGGGGGGGGGGGGGAAGCCTACCTCTTTATGTTTAAATATAGTAGAGCTGAACATGGGCTTTTCATGGTGAGATGGAAGGCTAGCCGCTAGAGCTAGGTTATAGGGATTACTGTGACCAGTGACCACCGTCTGGAGGCCTCTATCAACTGGGACTGTCCGCACATGCTCTTAAACATGCGTCCACAGGCGCATCATCGCGAGCAGGTGGCGGCGGCAGAGAAGCTCGCCACCTCCATCGCCGCCACCGTCAAAGGCGAGGGCCCTTCCAGCGATTCCCCAGACACCTCCGCTGTGGGGACCACAGGGGTGACGGCCGCGGCTGCAAGGATTACAGGACAGAGGGCCGCGGATGCAAGCATGGTGGGCAGCACCCTCGATGTCGGCAATGCCTCCTCCCTACCCTCCCGGGTCGACCAGAGTGGGGCAGGACCCACCGCTGCCATCAGCGCCTCGTCATGGCGCCAGCACCTGCGTCAGCGCCCGCCCGGCGCTGACGTCATCCCCACCCCCCACGACGCGCGCTTCTATCGGCAGTCGGTCTCGCTCCTGCCATCCGGCACGCTGGACCTGTTCCCTGCAGATGAGGAGGGGGGGCTCTATGGCGGGCTGAGTGGGCTGAGTGGGCTGGGGGCTGGAGGCGACGAGCTGGTGGTGCTTACGGGTGACCTTGCGGACACGCTGAGGGCCAAGGTGGGCGGGTATGAGGTTCATGTGTGTGTCTAGGTGGACACCGTGCTGGTGCTGGTGGTGTCGGTGCTGGAATAGGGAAATGGCTAACGTGGATGGGTGGCGGATACGCTGAGGGCTGAGGTGGGTGGTAGGTGGGGCGCGGGTGGGGGGGGGGATGTGTGCTGGAGTTTGTGCTGGAATCGGCCAGAAAACCCGGGGGGAAACCCTACACCCTAAACCCTAACCCCCAAAACAGGACCCCGGAAGAACCTTTTTGTCTTTAGAGATATCATGCAGATGGGGTGTGTCTTAGGGTCTATGGAAGGCGTCGCTTGCATTGTTGGCTGCGACATACAAACTTACCTGATGGCACTTATATTATCCTGCTACTAATTCTACAAAGTTTCTTGAGGGTACCTTAATGATTACACTACTACAGAGTTTGTTGATGGCACTTATATTATCCTGCTACTAATTCTACAAAGTTTCTTGAGGGTACCTTAATGTTTACACTACTACAGAGTTTGTTGATGGCACTGATATTATCCTGCTACTAATTCTACAAAGTTTCTTGAGGGTACCTTAATGATTACACTACTACAGAGTTTGTTGATGGTATTACATTCAAAGTTTGCTGATGGTGTGCACAGAGCCCCCATAAGAAAGTGTCATTTGGGTCGATGTTGCAAAGGCAAGGTCGTTGGCTGGTACCAATATGGCCATGTGCCTTTGCAAGATGGTAGTTCCCTTTCGCAATGTTCTGGTTTCTGAATTTGTGGATGGCATGTAGACCTTCGGTCTGGCAGGGTGACTCCGATGCAATTTCCTTCCTTTTCATGAGCCTTCCCATAGAGCTTGTCGTCCATCCATGATCACTATAAATTTAAATTTTTTAATAATAAGACAATTTTTAATGAATTACAATGTCCCAACTCACCGCGTTCTGACACCATCGCACGGATCCCTATTTACCTTTTCACCATCGCACGGATCCCTACTCTTCATCCACCTTTTCACCATCGCACGGATCCCTACTCTTCATCCACCGTTTCACCATCGCACGAATCCCTACTCTTCATCCACCGTTTCACCATCGCACGAATCCCTACTCTTCATCCACCGTTTCACCATCGCACGAATCCCTACTCTTCATCCACCGTTTCACCATCGCACGAATCCCCACTCTTCATCCACCGTTTCACCATCGCACGAATCCCTACTCTTCATCCACCGTTTCACCATCGCACGAATCCCTACTCTTCATCCACCGTTTCACCATCGCACGGATCCCTACTCTTCATCCACCGTTTCACCATCGCACGAATCCCTACTCTTCATCCACCGTTTCACCATCGCACGAATCCCTACTCTTCATCCACCGTTTCACCATCGCACGAATCCCTACTCTTCATCCACCGTTTCACCATCGCACGGATCCCTACTCTTCATCCACCGTTTCACCATCGCACGGATCCCTACTCTTCATCCACCGTTTCACCATCGCACGAATCCCTACTCTTCATCCACCGTTTCACCATCGCACGAATCCCCACTCTTCATCCACCGTTTCACCATCGCACGAATCCCTACTCTTCATCCACCGTTTCACCATCGCACGAATCCCTACTCTTCATCCACCGTTTCACCATCGCACGAATCCCCACTCTTCATCCACCGTTTCACCATCGCACGAATCCCCACTCTTCATCCACCGTTTCACCATCGCACGGATCCCTACTCTTCATCCACCGTTTCACCATCGCACGAATCCCTACTCTTCATCCACCGTTTCACCATCGCACGAATACCCACTCTTCATCCACCGTTTCACCATCGCACGAATCCCTACTCTTCATCCACCGTTTCACCATCGCACGAATCCCTACTCTTCATCCACCTTTTCACCATCGCACGAATCCCTACTCTTCATCCACCGTTTCACCATCGCACGAATCCCTACTCTTCATCCACCGTTTCACCATCGCACGAATCCCTACTCTTCATCCACCGTTTCACCATCGCACGAATCCCCACTCTTCATCCACCGTTTCACCATCGCACGAATCCCCACTCTTCATCCACCGTTTCACCATCGCACGGATCCCTACTCTTCATCCACCGTTTCACCATCGCACGAATCCCTACTCTTCATCCACCGTTTCACCATCGCACGGATCCCTGCTCTCTATCCACCTTTTCACCATCGCACGGATCCCTACTCTTCATCCACCTTTTCACCATCGCACGAATCCCTACTCTTCATCCACCGTTTCACCATCGCACGGATCCCTACTCTTCATCCACCTTTTCACCATCGCACGGATCCCTACTCTTCATCCACCGTTTCACCATCGCACGAATCCCCACTCTTCATCCACCGTTTCACCATCGCACGAATCCCCACTCTTCATCCACCTTTTCACCATCGCACGAATCCCTACTCTTCATCCACCTTTTCACCATCGCACGGATCCCTACTCTTCATCCACCGTTTCACCATCGCACGAATCCCTACTCTTCATCCACCTTTCCACCATCGCACGGATCCCTACTCTTCATCCACCGTTTCACCATCGCACGAATCCCTACTCTTCATCCACCGTTTCACCATCGCACGGATCCCTACTCTTCATCCACCGTTTCACCATCGCACGGATCCCTACTCTTCATCCACCGTTTCACCATCGCACGAATCCCCACTCTTCATCCACCGTTTCACCATCGCACGGATCCCTACTCTTCATCCACCGTTTCACCATCGCACGAATCCCTACTCTTCATCCACCGTTTCACCATCGCACGGATCCCTACTCTTCATCCACCGTTTCACCATCGCACGAATCCCCACTCTTCATCCACCGTTTCACCATCGCACGGATCCCTACTCTTCATCCACCTTTCCACCATCGCACGAATCCCTACTCTTCATCCACCTTTTCACCATCGCACGGATCCCTACTCTTCATCCACCGTTTCACCATCGCACGAATCCCTACTCTTCATCCACCGTTTCACCATCGCACGAATCCCTACTCTTCATCCACCTTTCCACCATCGCACGGATCCCTACTCTTCATCCACCGTTTCACCATCGCACGAATCCCTACTCTTCATCCACCGTTTCACCATCGCACGAATCCCTACTCTTCATCCACCGTTTCACCATCGCACGGATCCCTGCTCTTCATCCACCGTTTCACCATCGCACGAATCCCCACTCTTCATCCACCGTTTCACCATCGCACGGATCCCTACTCTTCATCCACCGTTTCACCATCGCACGAATCCCTACTCTTCATCCACCGTTTCACCATCGCACGAATCCCTACTCTTCATCCACCGTTTCACCATCGCACGAATCCCTACTCTTCATCCACCTTTCCACCATCGCACGGATCCCTACTCTTCATCCACCGTTTCACCATCGCACGAATCCCTACTCTTCATCCACCTTTCCACCATCGCACGGATCCCTGCTCTTCATCCACCTTTTCACCATCGCACGAATCCCTACTCTTCATCCACCGTTTCACCATCGCACGGATCCCTACTCTTCATCCACCTTTCCACCATCGCACGAATCCCTACTCTTCATCCACCTTTCCACCATCGCACGGATCCCTACTCTTCATCCACCGTTTCACCATCGCACGAATCCCTACTCTTCATCCACCTTTCCACCATCGCACGGATCCCTACTCTTCATCCACCGTTTCACCATCGCACGAATCCCTACTCTTCATCCACCGTTTCACCATCGCACGGATCCCTACTCTTCATCCACCGTTTCACCATCGCACGAATCCCTACTCTTCATCCACCGTTTCACCATCGCACGGATCCCTACTCTTCATCCACCTTTTCAGCTGTCTCTGGGCATGCGGCTTGCAAACAATCCTCGCTCACCTTGTTATCGCACCAACTGCGTTATCGCACCAAGGCAAGTTTCCTACCGTATGTGCGCCAATCCCTAGACTTGCGATTGCCCCCGTAGATTGTCCAGCTGGTGCTGGCTGACAGATCGCCCGGCTTGCTGATGCTCCACTTCCTTTTCCCTCTCTTTCATCGTACGCCAATCCTAATTCCTTGTGTACCCCTAATCATTCCTATTCCTTCCTTGACCGATTGTTCAGCTATCACCAGCTATGCTGCTTGCCTTGTCATTCCTGTCCCTCCTCTAACCGAGCGCGCGGCTGGAGCGCTTCCCTCATCCTCTTCTGCCACCGTCACACCCATCCTTGTGCTCCCATCGCTGTGATTCCTCCCCCCCTGATCGTGCAGCAGCAGCAGCTGGTTGTGCTCGCAGAAGCTCTGCCCTCACTAGCATTCTTCTCTCATCATCACAGCAACCCTCGTTCCTTATCGATGTCTTATCCCTGCATATATATCACAGCAACCCTCGTTCCTTATCGATGTCTTATCCATGCATATATATCACAGCAACCCTCGTTCCTTATCGATGTCATATCCCTGCATATATATCACAGCAACCCTCGTTCCTTATCAATGTCATATCCATGTATGTATATCACAGCAACCCTCGTTCCTTATCAATGTCATATCCCTGCATATATATCACAGCAACCCTCGTTCCTTATCGATGTCATATCCCTGCATATATATCACAGCAACCCTCGTTCCTTATCAATGTCATATCCCTGCATATATATCACAGCAACCCTCGTTCCTTATCGATGTCATATCCCTGCATATATATCACAGCAACCCTCGTTCCTTATCAATGTCTTATCCCTGCATATATATCACAGCAACCCTCGTTCCTTATCGATGTCATATCCATGCATATATATCACAGCAACCCTCGTTCCTTATCGATGTCATATCCCTGCATATATATCACAGCAACCCTCGTTCCTTATCAATGTCATATCCATGTATGTATATCACAGCAACCCTCGTTCCTTATCGATGTCTTATCCCTGCATATATATCACAGCAACCCTCGTTCCTTATCGATGTCATATCCCTGCATATATATCACAGCAACCCTCGTTCCTTATCAATGTCTTATCCATGCATATATATCACAGCAACCCTCGTTCCTTATCGATGTCTTATCCCTGCATGTATATCACAGCAACCCTCGTTCCTTATCGATGTCTTATCCCTGCATATATATCACAGCAACCCTCGTTCCTTATCAATGTCTTATCCATGCATATATATCACAGCAACCCTCGTTCCTTATCAATGTCTTATCCATGCATATATATCACAGCAACCCTCGTTCCTTATCGATGTCATATCCCTGCATGTATATCACAGCAACCCTCGTTCCTTATCGATGTCTTATCCCTGCATATATATCACAGCAACCCTCGTTCCTTATCGATGTCATATCCCTGCATATATATCACAGCAACCCTCGTTCCTTATCAATGTCTTATCCATGCATATATATCACAGCAACCCTCGTTCCTTATCGATGTCATATCCCTGCATATATATCACAGCAACCCTCGTTCCTTATCAATGTCTTATCCATGCATATATATCACAGCAACCCTCGTTCCTTATCGATGTCTTATCCCTGCATATATATCACAGCAACCCTCGTTCCTTATCGATGTCTTATCCCTGCATATATATCACAGCAACCCTCGTTCCTTATCAATGTCTTATCCATGCATATATATCACAGCAACCCTCGTTCCTTATCGATGTCATATCCCTGCATATATATCACAGCAACCCTCGTTCCTTATCGATGTCTTATCCCTGCATATATATCACAGCAACCCTCGTTCCTTATCGATGTCATATCCCTGCATATATATCACAGCAACCCTCGTTCCTTATCAATGTCTTATCCATGCATATATATCACAGCAACCCTCGTTCCTTATCGATGTCATATCCCTGCATATATATCACAGCAACCCTCGTTCCTTATCGATGTCATATCCCTGCATATATATCACAGCAACCCTCGTTCCTTATCAATGTCATATCCATGTATGTATATCACAGCAACCCTCGTTCCTTATCAATGTCATATCCCTGCATATATATCACAGCAACCCTCGTTCCTTATCGATGTCTTATCCCTGCATATATATCACAGCAACCCTCGTTCCTTATCGATGTCTTATCCATGCATATATATCACAGCAACCCTCGTTCCTTATCGATGTCTTATCCCTGCATATATATCACAGCAACCCTCGTTCCTTATCGATGTCTTATCCCTGTATATATATCACAGCAACCCTCGTTCCTTATCAATGTCATATCCATGTATGTATATCACAGCAACCCTCGTTCCTTATCGATGTCTTATCCCTGCATATATATCACAGCAACCCTCGTTCCTTATCGATGTCTTATCCCTGCATATATATCACAGCAACCCTCGTTCCTTATCAATGTCTTATCCCTGCATATATATCACAGCAACCCTCGTTCCTTATCGATGTCATATCCATGCATATATATCACAGCAACCCTCGTTCCTTATCGATGTCATATCCCTGCATATATATCACAGCAACCCTCGTTCCTTATCAATGTCTTATCCATGCATATATATCACAGCAACCCTCGTTCCTTATCGATGTCTTATCCCTGCATATATATCACAGCAACCCTCGTTCCTTATCGATGTCTTATCCCTGTATATATATCACAGCAACCCTCGTTCCTTATCAATGTCATATCCATGTATGTATATCACAGCAACCCTCGTTCCTTATCGATGTCTTATCCCTGCATATATATCACAGCAACCCTCGTTCCTTATCGATGTCTTATCCCTGCATATATATCACAGCAACCCTCGTTCCTTATCGATGTCTTATCCCTGCATATATATCACAGCAACCCTCGTTCCTTATCAATGTCATATCCATGTATGTATATCACAGCAACCCTCGTTCCTTATCGATGTCTTATCCCTGCATATATATCACAGCAACCCTCGTTCCTTATCGATGTCTTATCCCTGTATATATATCACAGCAACCCTCGTTCCTTATCAATGTCTTATCCCTGCATATATATCACAGCAACCCTCGTTCCTTATCAATGTCTTATCCATGCATATATATCACAGCAACCCTCGTTCCTTATCAATGTCATATCCATGCATATATATCACAGCAACCCTCGTTCCTTATCGATGTCATATTTATGTCTTATCCACGCGTACCACTATATATCACAGGATTCTCCCTCAAACAAACAACCACTGAAAACCCATGCCCAGCGCTCAAGCCAGTGTTATCACTGCACAGGGCTGATACTGCTGTAGGTAGTATATACATACAGGCTGTCTCAATAATATAGTAGTATACGTATTATATTATAATAATATATATCGTAATTCTCGTTCATAGCAGATCGTGCAGCTGGAGCTCGCCCTTGTGGACGCAGCAGACCTTATTTGTTTCTATATACGATGGAAGAGTATATTATACTACATAGTATAAAATAGTACTGCCTATTCTTGTCCTTCTGTTCCTCCTGATCAGACCGTGCAGCTGGAGCTCTTTCCTCACTTCCTCCTCTCATCATCACACCTATGCGGATTCCTTATGCATCCCTTATTTCTATCTCATCTCTCCTCCCCCAGATCGTGCAGCTGGAGCTGGCCCTCGTGGACGCGGACGGCGAGCTGGCGACTTGCCACGACCAGCTGCGGGTGCTGGCGGCGCGGCTGGAGGCGGTT
Source organism: Mesostigma viride (assembly GCA_009746045.1). NCBI lineage: Eukaryota > Viridiplantae > Streptophyta > Mesostigmatophyceae > Mesostigmatales > Mesostigmataceae > Mesostigma > Mesostigma viride. The sequence continues at coordinate 1,898,968 of RPFO01000667.1, read as the reverse complement.
GAGGACGAAAGGGCGGCGCTGGCGGCCGAGTGCTCGAGTACACGGGAGGCGCTGGAGCAGGTACGGTCTGTATTGTAGACTGCCTAATGCCTATTTAGGATTAATATATTCAGTATTAATATATCTATTATGACGATGATGATTGAAGTGTGTGGCCAGTGGTTCCCTTTTTTTCACTAGCGAGTGCGTGTGTTCACTGTTCCGGCACGCGGCGGGCGTTGGAGCAGGTACCTCGCGTGACTGATCTAGTTACTTGCTGTTCTTCAATTGACTTCTACTACAGTACTACAGCAGTATATATAATGAGTGCAGTACTAGAGTGTAATGATTAAGAATTATTTCAGGTCAAAACTGCAGTACTACAGGAGTATATGTAGTGAGTGCAGTACTATGGTATAATGAGTGCAGTACTACAGTACTATGTATAGTGAGGCAACGACGCATTGTTGTTCGCTACTGAGGGGGTAGCCAAGCGGATGCCACCGGAGCATGTACCGGTGACAAATATAGATACTGGCTAACATGTATTATAGCGCGGTCATCTGCGCTAGTATGCACTAGTGCATGTCAAGGCACACGGCTGTCGCTGGAGCAGGCGCGGGTGATTTACTGAAGTCATGGTCGTGGCGTGCCACATTCCTGTTATTCCCTAGCAACTGTCACGCCGTGCGGGGTGGTGCTGGAGCTTGTATGGATAGTGGGGCCCGTGAGCTGTTCTGTATATCTCCGTTATATCATCATGGATGGTGGTTAATTAATTATTCATGGATGATGGTTAATTAATTAGTCATGGATGGTGGTTAGTTAGTTGTCATGGATGGTGGTTGATTAATCAATCATGGATAGTGGTTAATTAGTAAGTCACGGATGGTGGTTAGTTAATTAATCGTGGATAGTAGGGCCAGCGTTCCAATATTTACCAGCGCATGCACAAGTGCGTGGATGGCGATGGAGCCGGTGCCAACTGTCCGTAGAAGTGCTTATCGATCACATAGTGGTATTGGGCCAACACTATCAGTTAAATGCAACACTGTCTGATTGTTCTGTTGATCACATAGTAGTACTGGGCCGACACTATCAGTTCAATGCAACACTGTATAATTGTTCTGTTGATCACGAGCTGGTGTTTCCGCAGGCGGCTGGAGCTGGAGCAGGTTCTGATCGCATAGCCCGTCTATGCTATTCCATTTGGTGTGGCAGCTTTGTTATGATATTCGCTACCTGTCAGTGGCCCGACAAGAGGACCGCCCCGCGCAGGGCGCAGGAGGGGACAGGCTGGACAAGGACTAGAGGCGAACTTTGAACCGCGGAGCATGGATTCTGGATTCGCCGAAGCAGCAAATAAACCTATGACAAGTTGTCACGAGCACCCTATATATGACAAGTTGTCACGATCACCCTATGTAGGACAAGTTGTCACAAGGATCCTCTAGGAATTGGTTCAGGACCCCAAGCGTCATAGGGCCATAAAGCACAGGCTCCACAGTACCATATTTTTGTGTGAACTACACCCCTGTAACATCTCTGTTCAACCAGGAGTCGCCTTTGGCCGGCTTCCGCCGGCGTGACCCAGTGAGTAGTACTCCTACTCACATCCGCCCCCGTGGGGCTAGCAGTCAGATTTGATCCGCTGGTTCATATTGGGGAATTTCGGACGCACTTGCTCGGCTCTCCGGCAAAGAGCTCTTTCGCAGTGGGGCTGTAGCTTGGTATGCCTTCAGATCGGGAGACCCCTATAGCCGCGAAATCATGCAAGAGGTCCTGTGTTCGAAACCAGTATCGCAGCAAAACTATTTCTCTCGTTGTTGTATGCCAACTCCCCAGTGGTATGTTTTGCGTTGAATGAGAAGGCGCGTGGCGTACCAAAACGCCTGCGGCATTCCTTTTGGTGAATCTCATGCCCTGGGTCGCGATTCCTCTTGTCGTGAATCCTCCAATACCCCTCCCTCACCAGGCGGGCGAGCAGCGCGCGGCCATGGGTGCGGAGATGCAGGCGGCGGCGCGTGCGGCAGCAGTAGCCAGTGAGGAGATGAGCGCCGCTCGACGCGCCGCCAGCGAGGCGTTGGAGCGAGAGATGGTGCGTGCGGCGGTGGTTACTGTCCTGGTTTAGATTACCAGGGAATTAGAAGCCGCACAACTGGCCCACGTTTTGGGCCGCGAGATGCTGGCGGCATTTCATTTGTGGGTGGCTTTGTTTTGGAGCGAAGGTCAGTTCGTGCGGCGGCAGCTCCAGAAGTGTGTGGGTGACGGGCATGAAGTAGCTGGCCTGTACTTGGGACCACAGGGTGGTGTGTGGGGCGTCAGCACGGAGAGAGAGAGGGCATGCGGCTGAGGGAAAAAGGGAAAAGTGTGGATGGACTCAGCGTGCCTGTGTCTGGGTGTGGGAGACATTGCAAGCGCCAGCGTTAAAGACGTAGACATAAAAGACATAGACAAGCATTGAGGACATAGAAAGATATATCTATAATAATATATAGATAGATATGTCTCCTTGATAGAAAGGGGCGTAAATGATCCAGGGGACTTGTCGCTTGAAAAAGAAGGAAAGAAAGGTGGGCGCGCGAAAATGGCCTTCTCTTGGAAGCCAGAGATGTTTCGTCTGTTGCGTCTGGCGGTCTCCATTTTTGGGGTGGGTCAGAGGGATCTGGTCCAGCCAAGCACGTGGTTGGGTGTATGGGTGCGCATGATCAGGGTGGTTCGTTTGTGGCTGATTGCCTGGCGGATGCAAAAATCTGGCCGATTCTGTGCAAGAAGAGGATGCAAGCTGTTGCCATTCCGGATGTCGCCGTCTGCCACGTGCACTCTCCAGGGGCCCCTGCCCCACACGTGACCTGTCGCCCAGAGTTCACGCGTGCTATTAACATGGGTATCACCAAGTAGCTACTATGCTACTTGATGGAACCAAATGCTCCATGATGGTACCAAATGGTTAATAATCCAATCCTCGCCCCGCCCCAGGCCACGCTGCACCCGAGGTATGTGGGCGTGCTAACGAGCCCCCTGCAGATACCAATCATGCCACTACCTGCTACAATCCAAAACACCCGCTGTAGCGTACTCTTTGGTGCAATCCCAGTCCCACAGCCATGCTGCATCAAGAGCGCCAGCGCGCTATCTTGTACCACGATTAAAAGGCTCCCTTGTTATAATTTGGGCCTCCCATACAGCCCAGGCAATGGCTCTTCCCTGCAGCCCAGGCCACACTGCCCCAAGAGCTCAAGCGCGCCCACGCGTTCCCTACCAACGCTGCACTGACCACACCATACACGCTGTCGTCTATAATACCTGCCCCAAACCATCTATCGCCACAGGCCGCGCTGCGCCAGGAGCTCAAGCGGTCCACCGGACAGCTGGACGCCAAGACGCGTGAGCTGCTCCAGTCGCAGCAGGACGCGGGCCGGCTTGCGCGTGCCAACGGGGAGCTGACTCAGCTCGCGGACCAGCTCAGGGAGGGGGAGGCAAGGCTGGGGCGCGAGAAGGCGGCGGCGCTTGGGGAGGTCTCGCAGCTGCGGTCGCAGGTGCAGGTACCGTCACATTATATCAATATATCATATGGATATGGTCCATTAAAGTACATCAATTTCTCATCAATGTCTGAAATGGCAGGTGCAGGCGCTGTCATGTTTTAGTAGCAGCATATAAACGTGGCCCACTAAGGCACTGGACGTATGAGGGCATGGGCTCAGGTATTTGTGACTCGGCATAAAACTTGCCCCTTAGTGCGCCAGTGCGGGTGCAGGTGCAGGTACGGTGAAGGTAGTTGGATGGATAATACCCTTTGGAGGAATGGGCAGTTGAGGGTGCACATGAAGCTACTGATGTCCGTGGTTTATAACTGCCCGCCCGCTTGTCGTAATGCACCGGTGTGGATGCTGTGCAGGCACTGTGAATGCATCCAAATATGGCCATTCAAAGTAATGGGCATGCGAGTGCGCCTCCTTGCCTCCCGCCTTCCCCCTTGCCTCCCCATTCAAAGCAGCACTGATCTGCTCATCATGCCATCGCGCCCATCACCGCAGCGCGCCCTCGCCATGCGGTTGCGCCCGTCATTCAATCCATGGCCCGCTACCAGTCCCCGCGACGTAGCCACGATATTGTACTTAACAGCCACGCTTAATTGCATACTTTAGAGTACTAAGCTACGCTAACAGCCACTAAGGTACGTAACCACGCACTTAAGCCCACATCTTTAGCGACGACAACTACCGTGTTATCACTAATCACGCCTATATGTTATCACTTATCACGCCTATGTGTTATCACTTATCACGCCTATATGTTATCACTAATCACGCCTATATGTTATCACTTATCACGCCTATATGTTATCACTTATCACGCCTATATGTTATCACTTATCACGCCTATATGTTATCACTTATCACGCCTATGTGTTATCACTAATCACGCCTATATGTTATCACTTATCACGCCTATGTGTTATCACTTATCACGCCTATGTGTTATCACTAATCACGCCTATATGTTATCACTTATCACGCCTATGTGTTATCACTAATCACGCCTATATGTTATCACTTATCACGCCTATGTGTTATCACTTATCACGCCTATGTGTTATCACTTATCACGCCTATGTGTTATCACTTATCACGCCTATATGTTATCACTTATCACGCCTATATGTTATCACTTATCACGCCTATGTGTTATCACTAATCACGCCTATATGTTATCACTTATCACGCCTATATGTTATCACTTATCACGCCTATGTGTTATCACTAATCACGCCTATATGTTATCACTAATCACGCCTATATGTTATCACTTATCACGCCTATATGTTATCACTAATCACGCCTATATGTTATCACTTATCACGCCTATATGTTATCACTAATCACGCCTATATGTTATCACTTATCACGCCTATATGTTATCACTTATCACGCCTATATGTTATCACTTATCACGCCTATGTGTTATCACTTATCACGCCAATATGTTATCACTTATCACGCCTATATGTTATCACTTATCACGCCTATGTGTTATCACTTATCACGCCTATGTGTTATCACTAATCACGCCAATGTGTTATCACTTATCACGCCTATGTGTTATCACTTATCACGCCTATGTGTTATCACTTATCACGCCTATGTGTTATCACTTATCACGCCTATATGTTATCACTTATCACGCCTATGTGTTATCACTTATCACGCCTATATGTTATCACTTATCACGCCTATGTGTTATCACTTATCACGCCTATGTGTTATCACTTATCACGCCTATGTGTCCTTTCTAAACCTGTTTCTTATGGTCCTTTCGAAACCTATTTCTTATGGTCCTTTCGAAACCTGTTTCTTAGTGTCCTTTCGAAACCTGTTTCTTATGGTCCTTTCTAAACCTATTTCTTATGGTCCTTTCTAAACCTGTTTCTTACTGTCCTTTCTAAACCTGTTTCTTACTGTCCTTTCTAAATCTGTTTCTCAGGACTGCCAACCCTCTGACCTTGATGGCTCCCCCCTCCTCTCCTTGGCACCCTATCCCTGGTCTTTCCTCCCCCTTTCCCCTCCCCCCCCGGGTCCTGACATCCCCCCCCCCCCCCCCCTCCCCCCTCCCTGGCCCCGTGGGTCAGTCCTGGGAGTCCCAGTCCCACGCATGGGACGCCGACCGCAAGTCCCTGCGCGCCTCCCTGGCTGGCGCTGAGCAACGGCTGGACGACGTCACGCGGCGCGAGGCGGCCTCTCGCGCCGAGTGCCAGCGGCTAACCGAGGAGCTGGACGCCGGACGAGCTCAGGGCGACAGGTGGCAGAAGGAGGCGGAGCGGCAGCGGGTGCGGGCCAACGGGCTGGCGACGCGGCTCACGGATGCCGAGGCGGACTTGCGGCGGGCAGCAGCGAGGGAGGAAGGGTTGCAGGGGGAAGTGGCGGGGCTCCAGGGTGATGTGCGGCAGCAGGTGGAGCAGATCAAGCAGTGGCGGGAGGAGGCGGGGCGGCGGGAGGAGGCGGCCGAGGGGCTGAAAAGGGATCTGGCGGACAAGGGGGCGCAGGTGGAGCGTCTGCAGGCTGAGGTGGGGGGCAGCTGCCAGCGCTGCACGTGTAGAAAAGCGCAGCTTTGAGCAGAATGGAGGCATGTGGGCGTATGGGGGTGGCGTTAGAGTTATGAGTGGCAGGATGACCTGGGGGGCTATCACATGTAAGAGGCATAGAGGTATATGGAGAGCAGCAGGCTCAAGTGTGGGGGGGTAGGAAGTTTGGAAAAAAATGAAGTCTACCATGTTTAGTATACAACTACATACGTTGTGTATCATACTAGCTTGTTTATAATTAACTACATATGTAGTGTATCATACTGGCTTGTTTATAATTAACTACATATGTAGTGTATCATACTAGCTTGTTTATATTTAACTACATATGTAGTGTATCATACTAGCTTGTTATAATTAACTACATATGTAGTGTATCATACTAGCTTGTTTATATTTAACTACATATGTAGTGTGTCATACTAGCTTGTTTATAATTAACTACATACGTAGTGTATCATCCTAGCTTGTTTATATTTAACTACATATGTAGTGTATCATACTAGCTTGTTTATATTTAACTACATATGTAGTGTATCGTACTAGCTTGTTTATATTCAACTACATACGTAGTGTATCATACTAGCTTGTTTATATTTAACTACATACGTAGGGTATCATCCTAGCTTGTTTATTATTAACTACGTGCGTAGGGTATCATACTAGCTTGTTTATATTTAACTACGTACGTAGGGTATCATACTAGCTTGTTTATATTTAACTGCATATGTAGTGTATCATACTAGCTTGTTTATATATCGTATACTAGTATAACTACAGCGGCAGACTATCTTTTCAAGATACCTACACGTATAAGATGCCATGGGGCATTTGATAGCATCTGACATTTTATAAGGGTTTTGCAGGGGACGCAGGGGAAGCAAAGATATATCAGGATAAAGAGTAAGATGTTTTAAGTGAGAACAACTTGTAGAAAACAGAGCCTGCGTCGTCCCCTGCAATGACATGGCTCATCCAACACTCATCGCGACATTTTTTGCGATGCCTTTTTCACAAAGACCCGCTCCCAGTACAAACCCTTGGGGTGGCCTCCCCACCCTGCTAGTTTCAAGAGTCATACAAGCAAAGTCGATCTGTGGGACACGTACGTGTCATGATTTCATGGATGTCATACGTTTCCTGTGGCATATGCCACAGTGTCACATGCCGATTTATTACAGCAGCGTGCCGATTTATTAGAGCGCTGGTGAGCGCTCCCCTCCGCTCAAGGAAACATGGTGGCACCACTCACGTTGTACCATGCACGGTGGACGTGAGGGCGAGAGCCCGTGGTAGGCGCTAATCGCTCCCCGCACTTGAGCAACATCAAGTGACAACGTTGGATGCCGGGCAACGTGGTACATTGTGCATCCTGGGGGCGGGCGACAGACGAAGCTTTGGTCCGTTATCAGCACACAAACAAACTGTTGGCATGCATGGATGAACGGCCGAACGGATGGATGGATGGATGGATGGATGGATGGATGGATGGATGGATGGATGGATGGATGGATGGATGGATGGATGGATGGATGGATGGATGGATGGATGGATGGATGGATGGATGGATGGATGGATGGATGGATGGATGGATGGATGGATGGATGGATGGATGGATGGATGGATGGATGGATGGATGGATGGATGGATGGATGGATGGATGGATGGATGGATGGATGGATGGATGGATGGATGGATGGATGGATGGATGGATGGATGGATGGATGGATGGATGGATGGATGGATGGATGGATGGATGGATGGATGGATGGATGGATGGATGGATGGATGGATGGATGGATGGATGGATGGATGGATGGATGGATGGATGGATGGATGGATGGATGGATGGATGGATGGATGGATGGATGGATGGATGGATGGATGGATCGATTCATTAATTGATTTATTGGTTTCTTGGTCGATTGGTTTACTTACCATGCATCTGGGTGCATGCAACAGGCCAGCAACCTCTGGTCAGTCATTGACAAAGGCCGCGCTGACCTGGCGGAGGTGGAGGCCACGGTCGCGCAGCAGCAGCACCAGCTGGCATCCCTGGGCGAGGAGCTGGACACCTGGCGCATGCGCGCGGAGGAGCGGGCAGACGAGCTGGCACGCCTGGCGGCGGATTTGGAGGCCCGGCAGCAGGAGGCAAAGGAAGCGGTTGAGGCGGTGAGCTTCTGGGCTATTGCTGAGGGTTGTTATCTCCAGGTCGTTTTGTTGGGCTATCTTGTTGGGCGATCAAGGCGGAAAGGGTTTGAGGAATTAGACCCTGGCCTTGTATTGGTTTTTAAAAGTAAGCAAGTGGCGTTGTAGTGGTTATTACTTTGGCTCCTTCTTGGACCATGGAGGCGCCGGAGGCAGTGTTGGCCAGATTGGATGGGCTTTGATGGGGTATGAAATACCTGGTAGCATGCACTTTTGTACCTTGTACAATAGGTTGTACATTTCGTAAAGCTACCTCTGGGTCATCTTTCTCAGTCACCGGAGGTGGTGAGGGCGAGACCTTGTCGTGCGTGGACGTCGCAAAGGGCTATGGTTATGCAGGTCGCCCTTGTTTGATGATGCCAATTGCAGGTAGCCTGCAGGTCATGTTAGGGATCCCTCTGCCATATGATGAAACACCCCCCCTCCGTTCCCCACCTACCCCTGGATTGACCCCCGCCTCCCAGGGCGAGGGATATGCTGTAAGATGAAACACCATGCTACGTCTGTTGATCCCATGCAAACAGAGAGGACGGCTAAAGAGGCATAAGGCCACTCGTTCTGAGAGTGCTGCTTGTCTTGCATAGTAGAATTGATATTTGCGCATAGACGTTGTCCTGTCCGTACGCATATGTGCAGGCCCAGGAGGACCAGCAAAGGAGGATATGGCCATATGCTGAGTATTTGTACTAGTACTGGTACCAGTGCCAGTGCCAGTACACTACTAATAGTAATGATAATAATAATAATAATAATAATAATAATAATAATAATAATAATAGTCATCATAATCATAATAATAATACTGATACTGCTACTACTATTGCTAGTACTATATCTCATTTTTATGATTACTTTCATAGTAGTATATCACAGTAGAATGATAACTCTATGGTCCATGTACATGCAAACACATTTTGCACTTCATATGTACGTGCAGGCCCAGGAGGAGGCCCGCAGGTGGCAGGAAGCCGCCGAACGCGCCTCTGCCGCCGCTGCCTCCTCTCGGGTGGACGCCCGCTCCCTGGAGGCGTCCCTGGCATCCGTCACAGAGTCCCTGTCCCTAGCCACCGCTGAGCTGGCGGCAGCGCAAGCGGAGCTGGAGCGCGCAAGGGCGGACGCGGAGGCGGCGCGGGGGGAGGTGGAGGCGCTGACAGCTGGCGCGCGGCAAGCGGCGGAGATGCTGGAGAGCGCGCGGAGGGACGCGCTGGGAGGGAGGGAGGAGCTGGAGGAGCTGCGGGGGTTGCTCGCGGACGCCACCGAGAGGGGCGGCGAGCTGGCGGCGCAGGTGGGGATTGGGGGCACCTCGGTGCGAGTGGGGGGGTGGCAGCTTGGCGCAGGTGGGGGTGGTGTGTGTAAGGGGGATATACTAGTGTATGGGCGGTATGCATTCTTATAGTAACTTTACAGGCATACGGGGGACATAGGGGATGAATCAACGCACTTAACACTTTTCTACCGCACTTGAAGTATCTGTTAACGTGGGGGCGTAAAGAGGATCAAGTGGATTGGGATAAAGTCTTGTTTTGGCAGTAGAGTATCAAACGGCTAATGCCCCATGTGGTAGTCGGTGATTCTAGGCTAGAATTTGCACCTCAGGTCCTGTTTTGGGCTCTTGCTTGAGCTAGTTGAGGCTACATTCGGTGCTATATTTGTCTGCGTTGCCATGGCGTGCATTTCTGTGGTGATGGGCCGTTGGTCACCTGGCCCTGCCACTCATGTATCACAGCTGGTGTTCAACGTCTCTCTCTCTCTCTCTCTCTCTCTCTCTCTCTCTCTCTCTCTCTCTCTCTCTCTCTCTCTCTCTCTCTCTCTCTCTCTCTCTCTCTCTCTCTCTCTCTCTCTCTCTCTCTCTCTCTCTCTCTCTCCCCCCCCCCCCCCCTCCTCCCCCTCCCCCCCCCCCCTCTCCCCCTCTCCCCTCTCCCCTCTCCCCCTCTCCCCCTCTCCCCCTCTCCCCTCTCCCCTCTCCCCCTCTCCCCCTCTCCCCTCTCCCCCTCTCCCCTCTCCCCTCTCCCCCTCTCCCCCTCTCCCCCTCTCCCCTCTCCCCCTCTCCCCTCTCCCCCTCTCCCCTCTCCCCCTCTCCCCCTCTCTCCCCTCTCCCCCTCTCCCCCTCTCCCCCTCTCCCCTCTCCCCTCTCCCCCCCTTCCCCCTCCTCCCTCCCCATCTCTCCCCCACCCCTCCTCTCCCCCACTCCAGCCCTTTTCCTTTGTGAGGAAATTGTCTGCCCCCTTTAATGATCACCTAAGTATGTTATTCTATTTTACTGAAATGGTCCTTATTTTTCTCGGCCCATGCTCCCCCCCCCCCCCCCCCCCCCCCCTTCTGGCACTTCCTCCTCACATTCCCCACCCTCTCCCCTTCCCTTCAACCCTCCTCTCTTGTCCCTTCAACCCTCCTCTCCCCTTCCCTTCAACCTTCCTTCCTCTTCCCTTCAACCATCGCTTCTTGCTTCCCTTCAACCTTCCTTTCTCTTTCGCCCCTTTTGTCGCCCAGGTCCGTTCTTACGAGGAGGAGCGCTCCTCGCTTCTGGCGCGCGCATCCGCCGCGGAGCAGCAGGTGGTGGCCGAGCACACGGCCGGGGCCATCGCGCGCGCCGCCCAGCAGGTGAGTTCTTCGGATACTGAAAACTTATGTTCGGTGTTGTTTATATAGCAGAATGTAATTACATTTGTACTAGCCTGTTCCAGCCTAAACTGAAGCAGAGCCTGTAATTGCCTGTGTACTGGCAGGTTAGCCACACAACGGGTGGGTTCTTGTTATGGTGGACGCAATCTGTTGGTAACGCAGAGCCTCCTCGACGCTTGCATTGCAGCAATCGGGAGGAGCCTTGCGCCTTCTGCGGGTGACATGCATCGTGTCGGGTCCATATGTTGCTGTTGTTGGCAGGCACTGGAGGAGTGGTGCACCTTTTTAGTAGAGTTTTAGTAGAGTTTTTTCAAGTCAAAGCCTTGTGTGCCAGGAGGTGGTGAAGCGGTGGGCCTCTTGCTACTTTCTGAGCTAGCTGCTCACTTTTTAGGTATGTTGCGGCGGGCTCAAAGGGGGGCGATCTTCCACCTGTAGCGTAGTTCTACCATACGTCACCTACACCATGTGAGGTGCTTGTGCTACATAGGGCTAGAGTGGAAGGGGACCGGCGTTGCGCCAGTACTAGTGCCTCCTGTCAGCCGTGCCTGCCCTTTTGAGGGGGGCGTGGCGCCTTGATACCCTGTGCTCTGTTATGCATGTGCTCGCGTACTTAAGAGTGGTGTGGTGAACGTAGGGAGGCCTTTTTGCTGCTCCCACCCACCCACCCACCCACCCACCCACCCACCCACCCACCCACCCACCCACCCACCCACCCACCCACCCCCCACCCACCCACCCACCCACCCACCCACCCACCCACCCACCCACCCACCCACCCACCCACCCTGCTGTTGGGGAACAAGATTGGACCAAGGGGGCATGTGCTGGGCCCCAGCATGGTGAGCTGGCCTAACTTGGCAATGACTCGTACAATGATTTCGAGGGTGTGGCTAGGCTCCACTAAGTAAAGCCTGCACACACTTATTGTAATAAGTTTGTTTCTCTGGTAGAAAGGCACTCCAAGGGACCTTAGCTTCAGCACCTATTTATCCTTCTGATAGCATCATACCGAACCGATAACATCCTATCAATGTACAACATCCTATCAATATATAACATCCTATCCTTGTATAACATCCTATCCATATATAACTTTCTATACATATATAACATCCTATCCATATAGTAGTACTACTATACATTCTATACATACAAACACACTCCTTGCGCGCACAGGAGCTGGAGGAGCGGTGCGCGTCGCTGCTCCTCTACTCATGCATAGTACCTCTACTCGTGCATGCTGCCTCTACCGATTGCATGCAAACCAGGAGCTGGAGGAGCGGTGCGCGTCGCTGCGGGAGTCGCTGGCATCCGCACAAGCGGCCGCGTCGCAAGAACGAGACGCCAGCAGCAAGGCCGAGGCCGCGAGGGAGGCCGCCTTCAGGGAGGCCCTGGGCGCGAGGGACCGGGCCGCCTGGGATGCCGAGTCTGCCAGGGACGCGGCGCTACGAGAGGCCGAGGCGGCCAGGGAGGCGGCCAGGTGGGAGGCGGAGACCGCAAGGGAGGCTGCGGGGAGAGAGATCGCGGCGGCGAGGGAGGAAGCCGAGAGACAGGTGGTGGCAGCACAAGAGGCAACGGGGCGTGAGCTGGCGGCGGCCAAGGAGGAGGCTGCGAGGGAGGTGGCGGGCGCAAGGGATGTAGCAATGGCGGAGGGGCGCGCGGCCTTGGCGGCGGAGCGGCTTCACCAGCAGGAGGTGAGTGGTTTCAGATTTGTGTACGAGACATCCGCGTGAGTTTTTTTTCCTTTTGTGTGTGTTTGTTTGTCTGTGCGTCTGTGCGTGCGTGCATGTGTGCGTGCGTGCGTGCGTGTGTGCGTGCGTGCGTGTGTGCGTGCGTGCGTGCGTGCGTGCGTGCGTGCGTGCGTGCGTGCGTGCGTGCGTGCGTGCGTGCGTGCGTGCGTGCGTGCGTGCGTGCGTGCGTGCGTGCGTGCGTGCGTGCGTGCGTGCGTGCGTGCGTGTGTGCGTGCGTGAGTGAGTGAGTGCGTGTGGAAGTGTGGGTCGTATATGCTCATTAATCCGCCTCATTCCCCCCGGGGCATACCAACCTTGCCCCTCCCCCCCCCCCCCCATAACACGGTGACAGATGACAGCAGAGCTGCAAGCCGCTCAGGAGGAGGCGCGCTCACTCCGCCAGCTGGCGCTCGACCGGGACCGGGACCTTTCGGCGATGGCCCACCGCCAGGAGGAGCTCGAGGACGAGCTGGCGTCCGTCAGCATCCAGCTGGCGGGGTCCAGGGAGGAGGCGGAGTCGGCCCTGGAGAGTCTACGCTCGCTGCAAGCATCGTCTCAGGAACGACTCCGCCTGGTCCAGGAGTCCTCGCTGGAGGGGTATTGCGAGCTGCAAGAGGAGCTGAGGGAGAGCCTGCAGTCGTTGCAAGGGGAGCGGGAGCGGCGGGGGGAGGCGGAGGAGCAGTTGGGGACATCGCGGCGGCTGTTGGCGGAGATGCGGGCGCGGGTGGAGGCGGCGGAGGCGGCGCAGATGGAGGCCGAGGTCCTGCGCTGCCAGGTATCTTGCGGGCATTTGAAAATTATTTTATATCTGAAGTTAGGCATTTGCAGGTGGGAAAATGGCGGTTTCTGAGAGGGAGGAAATGTGAAGGTTTGCAGTGCGGGCGGGAGAGAAGAAACCAACGGAAGGTGACAAAGGGTGATGCGCTGTGCAGGTGCTTTTGAATGTTGTCAGCTTGAGTACAGTACCTAAGCCTTTGGCAGGTACGCGAACTTCTCGATGACTAGTACCAGTGTATCAATGTTATTAATTAATTGTGCTAAATAGCTCGTTTGAGACTTCTTTGGGGCTTCCTTTAGAGAAAGTGGACCATGCGAGCGCAGTTGCTGCGATGCCAGGTTTCTTACCTTGAAGATGATAAGATGAAGAGTGAAGAATGATTTAGATAAAGATGGGTACATCCATCTCAGGGACGTGCGACCTCGTGCTACCTCCCGACCACATTAATACCTGCAATATACCTGTATCCGATAACATCTATCGCATGTATCTACTATGGTGTTCTACTACGCACTATTTAGTTTTGCCCAATGACATTTATCCCTACAAGATGGGTCGCTTGGGGTCATCTGTCTCTATTTGTTGAACCCTGCCGTCCTGAATCCTCACTTGGGTGCTGCGCTGTGCAGATGCTATCCTGAATCCTCAACACACTGTTTTCCTTTAAGTGTTGAGGACTTGGTTCCTGTTGACAATCCCCACTGCAGTCGAGGGGTGTTTTTGTTCCAATGGCGACCATCCACTCCACACGCCCATGGCCTTGCCGACCCTTTATGTCTAGACCTTACCCCCCTCGTGCCTGAAGCCTTGACCTTCCCCCCCTCCCCCCCCCGCGCCAGATACCGGTCTTTCTTCTCATGCCTGAAGGTTATTATTATTATTATTGTTATTATTATTATTATTATATTGTCGTTATTGTTCTTATTCCCTTTACGTCTGATGATGACGCTTCTACCCACACACTCGCCATAGTAATAATAAATAACAATCGCCCAATGGTAATCGAGTCCCCCCCCCCACCCACCCACTGTTCATGACATTGAACCCGCTCAGACGCCTCCTGACAACCTCCCTTCCCCCCCCCACGCTCGATGTTCGACTCCCTTCCCCACCCCCTTAGCCTGATGATGCCGTTTTCTCCCCCACACACACACCTCTTATTGACCTTTTCCCCGTGCCTGATGATGCCGTTCCCCTAGTGCCTGAAGGTTGGCCTTATCGTTAGCATGATGATTACCCTTCTCCCCCCCCCCCCCCCGTGCCTGACCATACCCTTCCCCTCGTGCCCCTTTCCCCTGCTCTCGCTAGCTGGCGGCGTTTGAGGAGCAGCAGCAGCGGTCGGAGGAGAAGGGTGCGGGCGTGGCCAGCGCCGCCGCGCGTCGCTACCAGCTGTGGGATGAGCAGCGGCGGTCGTTGCTGGCAAACGCGCGCGAGGCCCAGCGGCAGCTGGAGGAGGTGCGCTGGGGCCAGCTAGCTAGGGTTGATGGGGACTGTCCCATTTGGTTCGCTGGGGTTGCCTTGCGTAAGTATCGTCCCCTCATCAAGACTAGGTGCGCGGCGGTCGGCGACCATTTGGAAGGGGCAGCAAGAGGGAGGAAAGGGGGAATGGAGGGAGGGGGGGAGGACACCAAAGGCTGGCTCTGTATAATGAGGATTGTGCGGGGTTGCATGGGTTTGATAAGGACTTCCTCACTTGCTAAGAGTAGGTTTGACTAGATTGAGCAAGTGCTTGTGCCTCATTGGCCGTTACTTGTGGAATCATGCGACAGAGATGCGCCTTCTGACCTTGATGACTGCCGACTCATTTTAACATTCATGGCTGTGTTTAGTACCCATCGTTGAAAAGAAAAATCGGCATCCCGCTTCGTGCCACGGCCTCTGGTTGCATGCATTTTCCCTAAGTACTTTCAGCATGCATGTGGTCTATATATATTCGCACACAGCCAGCGCTTGTATGTTAGGAACTGTCCCCACTCAACCTAATTCTAAATGGCAACATCCTGCTCATAACCCCGGTCATCCTGCTCATAACGCTGGTGCGTCACAAAGACTACCTTCATCGATGACTGCTCACGCCCTGTTTAATGTTGCACCCTACCTGTAACCCTAAACCCGACCCCCTAAACCCTACCCCCTACACCCTGCCCTCACAGGAGGCAGCGGCGCGCACCCGCCTGCAGGAAGAATTGGCGGCCAGTACCCACGACCGCGCCCAGTTGCGCGCTGAGGTGCAGGCGCTGCGACACCTGCTGGCGCTCTCCAACAGCCGCGCCCACACAGGAGGCAGCGCTGGCAGCACGCCAGGTGGCGCCGCTGGGCCCAGCAGCAGCACCGCCGTTCGCCCTAGCAGCAATACGGCGATTGGCCCCAGCAGCAACACCGCCATCGGACCCAGGAGTGCCAGCACCATGACCAATTACAGCAGTTACAGCAATGACCACGTGGGGGCGTCCAGGCCCCACGGCATTGGGGGCCCTTTATCTTATAGCGCAGGGGGGCCTTTATCTCCCTCTGCTAGTAATAATGCTGGCACGGGCGGCTCCGCTGACATGGCAGGGACATCATCAGGGCTTGACCTTGCCGGCCGGGGATACCTTACGAGGTCGAACGGGGGGCCAGCCGGTAGGGCCCCTGGCCACCCCGGCCCAGGGGCCCCTGGGTCCAGTCCCTGGGACAGGGCCCACGGCCCAGATCTCGCGCGGTCGCCCGCTCTGAGTGACGGCCCGCGCGGTGGCACCCAGGGTGTGTCCCTGAGCGGGGAGTATGGGCGGGTGCCCGTCGATCCCGCCGTCGGCTGGTCTCTGGAGGGCAGCGGCAGCCGAAAGCTTGGCGAAGCCTCGCCTGCGATTAACCAACTGATGGCCCAGCCATTTGAGACACATGCAACACGGCGGGGCGCCATGAGTAACAGCCAAGTCCTGCAGGGTGTCGGGGGCCTGCCGCTGAGCAGCGCAAGCAGGGGCCAGCTGGTGGTCACCAGGGACCCTGCGCCTGGTAGAGTGGAGGCGGTGCTCAGGCCATTGCATGGGGGTGTGGGCGTTGCGCCAGTGTCGGCCCAAGGGCTGGCCGGCGCAGGGCCAGGGACCCTGGGCCCTGCAGGGACTTCAGCGGCCAGCGGGTTGGCACGTGACGTGAACAGCAGGACGCCAGACAGGACGCCTAAAACTGACTTGTATAAATCGTTCATGGCCATCTAATGAAAACGGTCAGTCCCAAAACCTGTATACTAAGAGTTAATTAATTAATTTCATCATGCACATGTATGCGTGTGCAGGATTCTCCATGCCACATTCAGCATTGATTGAAGAATGCATTATGCATTGGCAGTGTCTCACGAACATAAACATTGCAACAACCATTGAAACTCCTGGCAACCCGAGTGGTGTCATGCAGAACTGCTCGATGTCACATGCGTGATGCAAGCAGCCAGGCCGGCATGCACATGCTAATTCAATATCGACGATAGAGGCGATCTCTTATCTTAATTGCATGCATGCATATGTATGGGAGTAGTGGGAGCCTATAAATGCACACATGCATATATAACTAGGATCCGTCAAGTCCAGTGTTTTTTGCAACGTCGCCCACATCTGTTTGGTGCTGCCTCTTGGCACAACTAGCTCTACAAACAGGTCGTGGACCGGCTGGATCGCGTACAGTAGTATCTCCAAGCATCTGAACCCTGTGATGCCAGATCTCCTTTGCGGCCGTTCCGAGCATGGCACTGGATTCGTTGTCCACACCATCGCGTCACAGGTCATTACAGTAACGTCATGATGTTTTCTCCCGGCATTTGTGGCCGTTTTGGTTCACGCCGCACATTTGAAAGTGATGCATGTCCTCCGATTTTTGCCTCTGCACCGTGTGCAGTTCTTGGACGTTTGGAAACATGGCATGGCTAACGTAATGTACTAGCTAGACCTTTTCAGTGGTTTTCCATTTGTGGGTATTTCCTCATTTGTGGCAGGAGAGCGATCGCAGCAATGATGCTCATCACTAGACACTTCCGACCAGTCATGCAGGCTCGAAACACACGCCCTGATCAAGCAAGCTGTTTTTGGCCCCACCGTCTCGGTCATCTAGTCGCTCTTCACGTAAGCCAGCCATAATTTTAATTCTATCGAGGCTACACATTTCCATCTCCATTAATTCAGATTCATCATCCTGAACGACTCGAAAACGCGGAAAAGATAACCGATAACAGTGCCGGGCTCTGGACCATGGGGCAGCCTTACTGCATGCATCCATGATGGTCATATGCAGCTTTATTGCAACCACGTAGTTGGGCCTGCTCCATGATGCAGAGAGCATGTGGCCTGCCCACTTGAGGCAGCGAGAGAAGCTAAGGCACCCTCCCTCCTTCTCGTGGTGTATAGGGGTTGAAAGCTAGTTCCTTTATTGGTACCGCCGGCGACCCGCGTGACACAGTCACGTGCTTTTTATTAGTTAACTAATAGCCAGTATATAGCCTAGCCGCGTTGCTCTCTGATGAGCCGCCGCCCGCTAAGTGGCAGACGGCCATCCGAGTCACGCTGTACGAGAAGGGCTCTGCTGCTGACCCTGGTAACTACCAGCCGGGGACGGTCTGCCTTCAGAGCGCCGCGCTGAAGGTGTTCATGCGCATGCATGATGCTGCACCGGCAGGCTCCGCGCTGCACTAGCTGGACCCTCACCTGAGTGAACTCGTCTCATATCGGGGGTTCCGCCAGTGGCGCAACATCAGCTGTCATGGCATGAGCCTTTGTCGCGCGCCGGCTGGTGGAGGACTCAGGTGCGTCGCATGTGCCCAGGTGATGGGTTGAATCCCACTGGTCTTGATTTTTGCATGTCTGACAATGTCAAGGATTTTGACATGATTCTCTGGGGCCTGGGCGGGCCCTTTGGACTATCCTGGCTCTGGACCGCGTGCCGCTACCATAGTTTATGCTGCCATTCGTCGTAATAACGCGGTCAAGGGTTCACAGGCGGTAGGGCGGACTGCAACGCGCGCCACCCCACCATTCTGGCATGCATTCCCCCTTCACAGCGGGGTGTGGCAAGGTTGTGTCCTGTCTCCATATCTGTTCATTATTGTCGAGGATCGCGCCATGCACCACTGAGGCACGTGCATCGCACTTTGCTGGTTCAAGACTGGCTTGGTCACTCCTTAACCACCGCGCAGCGCAGGCGGCGATGGCCCTGGTTATCGCCTGTCACGGCCCTTATTCATGCGGATCAATACCACCCTAATTGAACGACCCGAGCACATTCAGACCTGGTTGGACTATCTGGGCTTGGAGGCACAGGCGGTGGGGCTGGAGATAATAGCATCAAAACAGCGGTGATCAGTGGCGATTGGTGTTACCAGTCGCCCGCCCGCCCCGCCGCTCCCGCAGCTGCTAGACGGGTCTGAGGTGCAGTTCCGTGACCGCTTCAAACTGCTGCGGGGGAGCGTGCTCCCTGACACGGCTGACGATGTGGACACCCGCATCGGCCTGGCCTTGGTCAGGCTCCGCTCGCTCAACTCACCTACTGGCATGCACTCGAAGGACCTAGGCGAGGACCGCAGACGCTTGCTCTTCAAGACCGTTGTCCTCACGGTGCTCACGTACCGGGCCCAGGCCTGGACGCTCACGGACCAGCTGATCACGCGGTGCTGAACGGCACAGTAACCAGGATGCTTCAGCAGATCCTTAACCCAGGGTTTTGCACTCACGGGTCAAGTGCTCGAGTCTTGTATAAGGGTATGCCTCGCATTTCTGATGAGATTAGGCAGCATAGAAAAGCGTTTGTAGGACATCTTGCGCGAACCAGTCAAGTAGACACCGCCCTTGGCCCCTGGCCGGCCCCCAGCGGCTTGGCCAGCCAGAGCGGCATATCCTGACGTGGCCTGGCCCCAAGGGCGTATGAACCAGGAGGGTACGTTGGTAGACCAGCAATCAACTTACACAGATCAGTTGCTGGCCGACCTCATGATCCGACCTCATGATGCGGTGATCAACCTGAGCTGGCTCAGGTTGAACACCGCATTAATTTCCTCCCTCTCTCTAGCTTGGACTGCCATGCAGGACATGCAAGAAGTGATGGCAGGCCATTGTCCAGGCCCACACGCCAACCCCGGAGGGCAAGCCTCCCCCCCCCCCGCAGGAGGAAGGGGCGCTTTACCGAGAAGAGGACTTAGCTAGGATTTTTGTAGCTTAGATCAGAGTTAGCTCACTTTTTCGCGGCTTCGTTCCCCCTCACCCATCAGCCACGGGATACGTGCTACGTGATCTCCCAACGGAGTCATGTTATAATTTAGTTCAATTTACTAGCCTAGCCAGTAGCGCAAGTTGCAGATACCAACCAGACTGCTATGTATACCGCCCAGCACTGTGTGTCTGCTCACGTCCCCATACAGTTTAATGCGATGCCCACACGGGTCTTATTGCGTCCGTGACAGGGGATGCCGGATCATTTCGACGGGTCCAATTGTGCACCCTGTGGCATGAGGGAAGCTAGGGGGAGGGTCTCTGCCCCCCTTCCTGTTGTGCACACTCATGGATTAAAAGCACTTTGGTGCTCCATGACTCCCTGGTAACGGGAGCACGTGTTTAATCAATAAATTATTTATTATTTTAATTCATCATGTTGACTGATCTTACAAAAACGCCCAGTCCGATGGGCACAGTGTCAATTAGAATATTAAATAAACTACGCACATGGTCAACAACCTTGGACAACTGGGCATAACACTCAGCACAGGGTTGCCAGTGAGTTGTGTCTCCAGGCCTTTTTGAGGACTACATCCGTCCATTTCCTCCCCACGGATGGAGGCACGTGACTCAACTGTTCAATAATCCATCAGACCCAGCCTTCAAGGGAGCACTGCTTCATTGTGCTCCAACTGCTTCATTGAATCCACTAGGTTCATTGTGCTCCGACTGCTTCATTGAATCTACTAGGACAGCGGCCCAACCCACTTATCAATTAGAAGGAGACCCAGCCCTTGGAGTACTGCTTCAGCGCGTTGGGCAGGCTCTCCTCCCAGTGCTTCAAGTTCGGGCGTGTGCCCGCGAGCGCCAGCACATTGGCCGACAGCGATTTGCTGTTGACGTCGGCGAGTGCGCAGCGAGAGACCAGACCAGAGAATGCCGCCTTCATCGCCAGCAGCGTCTTTGCGGCAGGCTGGAGCGTAGGCATCATCCCAGGTATATGCACATACACATAATCATAGTAATAATTATAGGGTGCATTAATACGCACATATAAAATAGGGTCAATTTGATAGGTTAGCAGTTGATAGGTCAGCATTTGATAGGTTAGCATTTGATAGCTCAGCATTTGATAGGTTAGCATGTAATTAGATTAGCATTTGATGGGTTAGCATTCAATAGGTCAGCATTACTTTATACTAGCATTTGAAAGGGAGACACCACAACGCTGCCTTCATCGCCCGCAATGGGTGTGTGGCGTGCTGGGCCATGGGCACCATTCCATGTCTGTGCACACACACAAACACAGTGGCATTAGTTGTAAGAGTCGAATGGCATTATCTATCCGTACTGGTAGTAATATTTCCCGTGCTGGTGGCATAAATTATTATTAGGCAGGTGGCACAAAAAACTAATGGGTCACACATACTTCTAGAATGTACTCTAAATCAGCCTATTTCAACATACCTATCTAGTATTTACCTGCCTACTCTACAACCAACACAGTTTGCTTTCTAGCTCATTGACCTTGGATCGCTTAGTTACTACAGCAGCAGTAATGTAGTACCTGGGCCAAGTATCACCAGCGAGTAGCCAATGGAGAGTCTCCAGTGCCATACTCCAGAATGGGCTCCTGAGTAAAAGTTTTAGGTACATGATATACTAATAAAGAAACACACTACGTAAGTAATATCCTACCATGAAGCCTTTGTCTAGAGAGTAGCAATCTGCCCCGACTGAAAGGGTTGTGCTCCTGCAAGTCAATGCTCCCAAAATGCCGATAAATAAAAGAGATCAGTGTCTTTTGACAAGAGGTAATCCATCGTCGTCAGAAAGCAACAAACGTGAAAACGCTAGCTGCCCAAATCTGAGATTCCGCGGAACACAGAAAGTAAGAAAGCCTAGAAGCTACCAGCAAGGAATCGAACATAGGACCTTTGGCATGATTTCGCGGCTGTGTGAGTCTCCCGATCCGAAGGCATCTCCCACTTAACGTTTCGAAACAGCCCAACTGCGAAAAACCTCTTTACCGGAGAGGGGTGCCAATATGTCCGATATTGCTGAATCTATAGAAGATGACTCACCACTAGACCTAAGTGCGCAGGAGTACTACGCACGGACCTGCGCGATATTCTAGTATCGCCAAAGTAGGCAGGTTGACCACGGCTGGAATCTGGTTGTAGTGTGACGTACAAACCTAGAGGACGTAGCCGAGACTAACTAATATCAACCGATCTTACAGCGTCGTCAGAAAGCAACAAACGTGAAAACGCTAGCTGCCCAAATCTAATCTAAGAGGTAATCCATGAGCATTATCTCGTCGGACTTGAGCAGGCCTCACAAAACACCCCTAACACGTCTAGGAGTCCTAACAAGTCTAGTAGTCCTAGCATGTTACATACATAGTCGTCGCCGCCCTATACTCAAGAGTCACCTGGGCACACCCCAGCAGGTTCTCCACAGCCGGACTTCTAGGTACTTGACAAATGTATCTCCGTTGTGATCAGCTAACACTAGTGGTAACCACCTGCTCACCCTGCGGCAGGTCCTTCACGATTAACTGCTTCACATACCCTCTTCCACGCCGATCAAACAGACACGCTTCACGTACCCTCTTCCTTGATGATCAAACAGACACGCTTCACGTACCCTCTTCCTTGATGATCAAACAGACACGCTTCACGTACCCTCTTCCTTGATGATCAAACAGACACGCTTCACGTACCCTCTTCCTTGATGACCAAACAGACACGCTTCACGTACCCTCTTCCTTGATGATCAAACAGACACGCTTCACATACCCTCTTCCTTGATGATCAAACAGACACGCTTCACGTACCCTCTTCCTTGATGACCAAACAGACACGCTTCACATACCCTCTTCCTTGATGATCAAACAGACACGCTTCACGTACCCTCTTCCTTGATGATCAAACAGACACGCTTCACGTACCCTCTTCCTTGATGATCAAACAGACACGCTTCACGTACCCTCTTCCTTGATGACCAAACAGACACGCTTCACGTACCCTCTTCCTTGATGATCAAACAGACACGCTTCACGTACCCTCTTCCTTGATGACCAAACAGACACGCTTCACGTACCCTCTTCCTTGATGATCAAACAGACACGCTTCACGTACCCTCTTCCTTGATGATCAAACAGACACGCTTCACGTACCCTCTTCCTTGATGATCAAACAGACACGCTTCACGTACCCTCTTCCTTGATGACCAAACAGACACGCTTCACGTACCCTCTTCCTTGATGATCAAACAGACACGCTTCACGTACCCTCTTCCTTGATGATCAAACAGACACGCTTCACGTACCCTCTTCCTTGATGACCAAACAGACACGCTTCACGTACCCTCTTCCTTGATGATCAAACAGACACGCTTCACGTACCCTCTTCCTTGATGATCAAACAGACACGCTTCACGTACCCTCTTCCTTGATGACCAAACAGACACGCTTCACGTACCCTCTTCCTTGATGACCAAACAGACACGCTTCACGTACCCTCTTCCTTGATGATCAAACAGACACGCTTCACGTACCCTCTTCCTTGATGATCAAACAGACACGCTTCACGTACCCTCTTCCTTGATGATCAAACAGACACGCTTCACGTACCCTCTTCCTTGATGATCAAACAGACACGCTTCACGTACCCTCTTCCTTGATGATCAAACAGACACGCTTCACGTACCCTCTTCCTTGATGATCAAACAGACACGCTTCACGTACCCTCTTCCTTGATGATCAAACAGACACGCTTCACGTACCCTCTTCCTTGATGATCAAACAGACACGCTTCACGTACCCTCTTCCTTGATGATCAAACAGACACGCTTCACGTACCCTCTTCCTTGATGATCAAACAGACACGCTTCACGTACCCTCTTCCTTGATGACCAAACAGACACGCTTCACGTACCCTCTTCCTTGATGATCAAACAGACACGCTTCACGTACCCTCTTCCTTGATGATCAAACAGACACGCTTCACGTACCCTCTTCCTTGATGACCAAACAGACACGCTTCACGTACCCTCTTCCTTGATGATCAAACAGACACGCTTCACGTACCCTCTTCCTTGATGATCAAACAGACACGCTTCACGTACCCTCTTCCTTGATGATCAAACAGACACGCTTCACGTACCCTCTTCCTTGATGACCAAACAGACACGCTTCACGTACCCTCTTCCTTGATGATCAAACAGACACGCTTCACGTACCCTCTTCCTTGATGATCAAACAGACACGCTTCACGTACCCTCTTCCTTGATGATCAAACAGACACGCTTCACGTACCCTCTTCCTTGATGATCAAACAGACACGCTTCACGTACCCTCTTCCTTGATGACCAAACAGACACGCTTCACGTACCCTCTTCCTTGATGATCAAACAGACACGCTTCACGTACCCTCTTCCTTGATGATCAAACAGACACGCTTCACGTACCCTCTTCCTTGATGATCAAACAGACACGCTTCACGTACCCTCTTCCTTGATGATCAAACAGACACGCTTCACGTACCCTCTTCCTTGATGATCAAACAGACACGCTTCACGTACCCTCTTCCTTGATGACCAAACAGACACGCTTCACGTACCCTCTTCCTTGATGATCAAACAGACACGCTTCACGTACCCTCTTCCTTGATGATCAAACAGACACGCTTCACGTACCCTCTTCCTTGATGACCAAACAGACACGCTTCACGTACCCTCTTCCTTGATGATCAAACAGACACGCTTCACGTACCCTCTTCCTTGATGATCAAACAGACACGCTTCACGTACCCTCTTCCTTGATGACCAAACAGACACGCTTCACGTACCCTCTTCCTTGATGATCAAACAGACACGCTTCACGTACCCTCTTCCTTGATGATCAAACAGACACGCTTCACGTACCCTCTTCCTTGATGATCAAACAGACACGCTTCACGTACCCTCTTCCTTGATGATCAAACAGACACGCTTCACGTACCCTCTTCCTTGATGACCAAACAGACACGCTTCACGTACCCTCTTCCTTGATGATCAAACAGACACGCTTCACGTACCCTCTTCCTTGATGATCAAACAGACACGCTTCACGTACCCTCTTCCTTGATGACCAAACAGACACGCTTCACGTACCCTCTTCCTTGATGATCAAACAGACACGCTTCACGTACCCTCTTCCTTGATGATCAAACAGACACGCTTCACGTACCCTCTTCCTTGATGATCAAACAGACACGCTTCACGTACCCTCTTCCTTGATGATCAAACAGACACGCTTCACGTACCCTCTTCCTTGATGATCAAACAGACACGCTTCACGTACCCTCTTCCTTGATGATCAAACAGACACGCTTCACGTACCCTCTTCCTTGATGATCAAACAGACACGCTTCACGTACCCTCTTCCTTGATGATCAAACAGACACGCTTCACGTACCCTCTTCCTTGATGATCAAACAGACACGCTTCACGTACCCTCTTCCTTGATGATCAAACAGACACGCTTCACGTACCCTCTTCCTTGATGACCAAACAGACACGCTTCACGTACCCTCTTCCTTGATGATCAAACAGACACGCTTCACGTACCCTCTTCCTTGATGATCAAACAGACACGCTTCACGTACCCTCTTCCTTGATGACCAAACAGACACGCTTCACGTACCCTCTTCCTTGATGATCAAACAGACACGCTTCACGTACCCTCTTCCTTGATGATCAAACAGACACGCTTCACGTACCCTCTTCCTTGATGATCAAACAGACACGCTTCACGTACCCTCTTCCTTGATGACCAAACAGACACGCTTCACGTACCCTCTTCCTTGATGATCAAACAGACACGCTTCACGTACCCTCTTCCTTGATGATCAAACAGACACGCTTCACGTACCCTCTTCCTTGATGATCAAACAGACACGCTTCACGTACCCTCTTCCTTGATGACCAAACAGACACGCTTCACGTACCCTCTTCCTTGATGACCAAACAGACACGCTTCACGTACCCTCTTCCTTGATGATCAAACAGACACGCTTCACGTACCCTCTTCCTTGATGACCAAACAGACACGCTTCACGTACCCTCTTCCTTGATGATCAAACAGACACGCTTCACGTACCCTCTTCCTTGATGATCAAACAGACACGCTTCACGTACCCTCTTCCTTGATGACCAAACAGACACGCTTCACGTACCCTCTTCCTTGATGATCAAACAGACACGCTTCACGTACCCTCTTCCTTGATGATCAAACAGACACGCTTCACGTACCCTCTTCCTTGATGACCAAACAGACACGCTTCACGTACCCTCTTCCTTGATGATCAAACAGACACGCTTCACGTACCCTCTTCCTTGATGATCAAACAGACACGCTTCACGTACCCTCTTCCTTGATGACCAAACAGACACGCTTCACGTACCCTCTTCCTTGATGACCAAACAGACACGCTTCACGTACCCTCTTCCTTGATGATCAAACAGACACGCTTCACGTACCCTCTTCCTTGATGACCAAACAGACACGCTTCACGTACCCTCTTCCTTGATGACCAAACAGACACGCTTCACGTACCCTCTTCCTTGATGATCAAACAGACACGCTTCACGTACCCTCTTCCTTGATGACCAAACAGACACGCTTCACGTACCCTCTTCCTTGATGATCAAACAGACACGCTTCACGTACCCTCTTCCTTGATGATCAAACAGACACGCTTCACGTACCCTCTTCCTTGATGACCAAACAGACACGCTTCACGTACCCTCTTCCTTGATGATCAAACAGACACGCTTCACGTACCCTCTTCCTTGATGACCAAACAGACACGCTTCACGTACCCTCTTCCTTGATGATCAAACAGACACGCTTCACGTACCCTCTTCCTTGATGATCAAACAGACACGCTTCACGTACCCTCTTCCTTGATGATCAAACAGACACGCTTCACGTACCCTCTTCCTTGATGACCAAACAGACACGCTTCACGTACCCTCTTCCTTGATGACCAAACAGACACGCTTCACGTACCCTCTTCCTTGATGATCAAACAGACACGCTTCACGTACCCTCTTCCTTGATGATCAAACAGACACGCTTCACGTACCCTCTTCCTTGATGACCAAACAGACACGCTTCACGTACCCTCTTCCTTGATGACAAACAGACACGCTTCACGTACCCTCTTCCTTGATGATCAAACAGACACGCTTCACGTACCCTCTTCCTTGATGACCAAACAGACACGCTTCACGTACCCTCTTCCTTGATGATCAAACAGACACGCTTCACGTACCCTCTTCCTTGATGATCAAACAGACACGCTTCACGTACCCTCTTCCTTGATGATCAAACAGACACGCTTCACGTACCCTCTTCCTTGATGATCAAACAGACACGCTTCACGTACCCTCTTCCTTGATGATCAAACAGACACGCTTCACGTACCCTCTTCCTTGATGATCAAACAGACACGCTTCACGTACCCTCTTCCTTGATGATCAAACAGACACGCTTCACGTACCCTCTTCCTTGATGATCAAACAGACACGCTTCACGTACCCTCTTCCTTGATGACCAAACAGACACGCTTCACGTACCCTCTTCCTTGATGATCAAACAGACACGCTTCACGTACCCTCTTCCTTGATGATCAAACAGACACGCTTCACGTACCCTCTTCCTTGATGACCAAACAGACACGCTTCACGTACCCTCTTCCTTGATGATCAAACAGACACGCTTCACGTACCCTCTTCCTTGATGATCAAACAGACACGCTTCACGTACCCTCTTCCTTGATGATCAAACAGACACGCTTCACGTACCCTCTTCCTTGATGACCAAACAGACACGCTTCACGTACCCTCTTCCTTGATGATCAAACAGACACGCTTCACGTACCCTCTTCCTTGATGATCAAACAGACACGCTTCACGTACCCTCTTCCTTGATGATCAAACAGACACGCTTCACGTACCCTCTTCCTTGATGATCAAACAGACACGCTTCACGTACCCTCTTCCTTGATGATCAAACAGACACGCTTCACGTACCCTCTTCCTTGATGATCAAACAGACACGCTTCACGTACCCTCTTCCTTGATGATCAAACAGACACGCTTCACGTACCCTCTTCCTTGATGATCAAACAGACACGCTTCACGTACCCTCTTCCTTGATGATCAAACAGACACGCTTCACGTACCCTCTTCCTTGATGACCAAACAGACACGCTTCACGTACCCTCTTCCTTGATGATCAAACAGACACGCTTCACGTACCCTCTTCCTTGATGATCAAACAGACACGCTTCACGTACCCTCTTCCTTGATGACCAAACAGACACGCTTCACGTACCCTCTTCCTTGATGACCAAACAGACACGCTTCACGTACCCTCTTCCTTGATGATCAAACAGACACGCTTCACGTACCCTCTTCCTTGATGATCAAACAGACACGCTTCACGTACCCTCTTCCTTGATGATCAAACAGACACGCTTCACGTACCCTCTTCCTTGATGATCAAACAGACACGCTTCACGTACCCTCTTCCTTGATGATCAAACAGACACGCTTCACGTACCCTCTTCCTTGATGATCAAACAGACACGCTTCACGTACCCTCTTCCTTGATGACCAAACAGACACGCTTCACGTACCCTCTTCCTTGATGATCAAACAGACACGCTTCACGTACCCTCTTCCTTGATGATCAAACAGACACGCTTCACGTACCCTCTTCCTTGATGACCAAACAGACACGCTTCACGTACCCTCTTCCTTGATGATCAAACAGACACGCTTCACGTACCCTCTTCCTTGATGATCAAACAGACACGCTTCACGTACCCTCTTCCTTGATGATCAAACAGACACGCTTCACGTACCCTCTTCCTTGATGATCAAACAGACACGCTTCACGTACCCTCTTCCTTGATGATCAAACAGACACGCTTCACGTACCCTCTTCCTTGATGATCAAACAGACACGCTTC
This sequence comes from Mesostigma viride, assembly GCA_009746045.1. Taxonomy (NCBI): domain Eukaryota; kingdom Viridiplantae; phylum Streptophyta; class Mesostigmatophyceae; order Mesostigmatales; family Mesostigmataceae; genus Mesostigma; species Mesostigma viride. The sequence continues at coordinate 1,870,367 of RPFO01000667.1, read as the reverse complement.
ACGTACCCTCTTCCTTGATGATCAAACAGACACGCTTCACGTACCCTCTTCCTTGATGATCAAACAGACACGCTTCACGTACCCTCTTCCTTGATGATCAAACAGACACGCTTCACGTACCCTCTTCCTTGATGATCAAACAGACACGCTTCACGTACCCTCTTCCTTGATGACCAAACAGACACGCTTCACGTACCCTCTTCCTTGATGATCAAACAGACACGCTTCACGTACCCTCTTCCTTGATGATCAAACAGACACGCTTCACGTACCCTCTTCCTTGATGACCAAACAGACACGCTTCACGTACCCTCTTCCTTGATGATCAAACAGACACGCTTCACGTACCCTCTTCCTTGATGATCAAACAGACACGCTTCACGTACCCTCTTCCTTGATGATCAAACAGACACGCTTCACGTACCCTCTTCCTTGATGATCAAACAGACACGCTTCACGTACCCTCTTCCTTGATGATCAAACAGACACGCTTCACGTACCCTCTTCCTTGATGATCAAACAGACACGCTTCACGTACCCTCTTCCTTGATGATCAAACAGACACGCTTCACGTACCCTCTTCCTTGATGATCAAACAGACACGCTTCACGTACCCTCTTCCTTGATGATCAAACAGACACGCTTCACGTACCCTCTTCCTTGATGACCAAACAGACACGCTTCACGTACCCTCTTCCTTGATGATCAAACAGACACGCTTCACGTACCCTCTTCCTTGATGATCAAACAGACACGCTTCACGTACCCTCTTCCTTGATGATCAAACAGACACGCTTCACGTACCCTCTTCCTTGATGATCAAACAGACACGCTTCACGTACCCTCTTCCTTGATGATCAAACAGACACGCTTCACGTACCCTCTTCCTTGATGATCAAACAGACACGCTTCACGTACCCTCTTCCTTGATGATCAAACAGACACGCTTCACGTACCCTCTTCCTTGATGATCAAACAGACACGCTTCACGTACCCTCTTCCTTGATGATCAAACAGACACGCTTCACGTACCCTCTTCCTTGATGACCAAACAGACACGCTTCACGTACCCTCTTCCTTGATGACCAAACAGACACGCTTCACGTACCCTCTTCCTTGATGATCAAACAGACACGCTTCACGTACCCTCTTCCTTGATGATCAAACAGACACGCTTCACGTACCCTCTTCCTTGATGACCAAACAGACACGCTTCACGTACCCTCTTCCTTGATGATCAAACAGACACGCTTCACGTACCCTCTTCCTTGATGACCAAACAGACACGCTTCACGTACCCTCTTCCTTGATGATCAAACAGACACGCTTCACGTACCCTCTTCCTTGATGATCAAACAGACACGCTTCACGTACCCTCTTCCTTGATGACCAAACAGACACGCTTCACGTACCCTCTTCCTTGATGATCAAACAGACACGCTTCACGTACCCTCTTCCTTGATGACCAAACAGACACGCTTCACGTACCCTCTTCCTTGATGATCAAACAGACACGCTTCACGTACCCTCTTCCTTGATGATCAAACAGACACGCTTCACGTACCCTCTTCCTTGATGACCAAACAGACACGCTTCACGTACCCTCTTCCTTGATGATCAAACAGACACGCTTCACGTACCCTCTTCCTTGATGACCAAACAGACACGCTTCACGTACCCTCTTCCTTGATGATCAAACAGACACGCTTCACGTACCCTCTTCCTTGATGATCAAACAGACACGCTTCACGTACCCTCTTCCTTGATGACCAAACAGACACGCTTCACGTACCCTCTTCCTTGATGACCAAACAGACACGCTTCACGTACCCTCTTCCTTGATGATCAAACAGACACGCTTCACGTACCCTCTTCCTTGATGACCAAACAGACACGCTTCACGTACCCTCTTCCTTGATGATCAAACAGACACGCTTCACGTACCCTCTTCCTTGATGATCAAACAGACACGCTTCACGTACCCTCTTCCTTGATGACAAACAGACACGCTTCACGTACCCTCTTCCTTGATGATCAAACAGACACGCTTCACGTACCCTCTTCCTTGATGACCAAACAGACACGCTTCACGTACCCTCTTCCTTGATGATCAAACAGACACGCTTCACGTACCCTCTTCCTTGATGACAAACAGACACGCTTCACGTACCCTCTTCCTTGATGATCAAACAGACACGCTTCACGTACCCTCTTCCTTGATGATCAAACAGACACGCTTCACGTACCCTCTTCCTTGATGACCAAACAGACACGCTTCACGTACCCTCTTCCTTGATGATCAAACAGACACGCTTCACGTACCCTCTTCCTTGATGATCAAACAGACACGCTTCACGTACCCTCTTCCTTGATGACAAACAGACACGCTTCACGTACCCTCTTCCTTGATGACAAACAGACACGCTTCACGTACCCTCTTCCTTGATGACCAAACAGACACGCTTCACGTACCCTCTTCCTTGATGATCAAACAGACACGCTTCACGTACCCTCTTCCTTGATGATCAAACAGACACGCTTCACGTACCCTCTTCCTTGATGACAAACAGACACGCTTCACGTACCCTCTTCCTTGATGATCAAACAGACACGCTTCACGTACCCTCTTCCTTGATGACAAACAGACACGCTTCACGTACCCTCTTCCTTGATGACCAAACAGACACGCTTCACGTACCCTCTTCCTTGATGATCAAACAGACACGCTTCACGTACCCTCTTCCTTGATGATCAAACAGACACGCTTCACGTACCCTCTTCCTTGATGATCAAACAGACACGCTTCACGTACCCTCTTCCTTGATGATCAAACAGACACGCTTCACGTACCCTCTTCCTTGATGACCAAACAGACACGCTTCACGTACCCTCTTCCTTGATGATCAAACAGACACGCTTCACGTACCCTCTTCCTTGATGATCAAACAGACACGCTTCACGTACCCTCTTCCTTGATGACAAACAGACACGCTTCACGTACCCTCTTCCTTGATGATCAAACAGACACGCTTCACGTACCCTCTTCCTTGATGACAAACAGACACGCTTCACGTACCCTCTTCCTTGATGATCAAACAGACACGCTTCACGTACCCTCTTCCTTGATGATCAAACAGACACGCTTCACGTACCCTCTTCCTTGATGATCAAACAGACACGCTTCACGTACCCTCTTCCTTGATGATCAAACAGACACGCTTCACGTACCCTCTTCCTTGATGACAAACAGACACGCTTCACGTACCCTCTTCCTTGATGACAAACAGACACGCTTCACGTACCCTCTTCCTTGATGACCAAACAGACACGCTTCACGTACCCTCTTCCTTGATGATCAAACAGACACGCTTCACGTACCCTCTTCCTTGATGATCAAACAGACACGCTTCACGTACCCTCTTCCTTGATGATCAAACAGACACGCTTCACGTACCCTCTTCCTTGATGATCAAACAGACACGCTTCACGTACCCTCTTCCTTGATGATCAAACAGACACGCTTCACGTACCCTCTTCCTTGATGACAAACAGACACGCTTCACGTACCCTCTTCCTTGATGACCAAACAGACACGCTTCACGTACCCTCTTCCTTGATGATCAAACAGACACGCTTCACGTACCCTCTTCCTTGATGACAAACAGACACGCTTCACGTACCCTCTTCCTTGATGACCAAACAGACACGCTTCACGTACCCTCTTCCTTGATGATCAAACAGACACGCTTCACGTACCCTCTTCCTTGATGACCAAACAGACACGCTTCACGTACCCTCTTCCTTGATGATCAAACAGACACGCTTCACGTACCCTCTTCCTTGATGATCAAACAGACACGCTTCACGTACCCTCTTCCTTGATGACAAACAGACACGCTTCACGTACCCTCTTCCTTGATGATCAAACAGACACGCTTCACGTACCCTCTTCCTTGATGACCAAACAGACACGCTTCACGTACCCTCTTCCTTGATGATCAAACAGACACGCTTCACGTACCCTCTTCCTTGATGATCAAACAGACACGCTTCACGTACCCTCTTCCTTGATGACAAACAGACACGCTTCACGTACCCTCTTCCTTGATGACAAACAGACACGCTTCACGTACCCTCTTCCTTGATGACCAAACAGACACGCTTCACGTACCCTCTTCCTTGATGATCAAACAGACACGCTTCACGTACCCTCTTCCTTGATGATCAAACAGACACGCTTCACGTACCCTCTTCCTTGATGACCAAACAGACACGCTTCACGTACCCTCTTCCTTGATGACAAACAGACACGCTTCACGTACCCTCTTCCTTGATGACCAAACAGACACGCTTCACGTACCCTCTTCCTTGATGACCAAACAGACACGCTTCACGTACCCTCTTCCTTGATGACCAAACAGACACGCTTCACGTACCCTCTTCCTTGATGACCAAACAGACACGCTTCACGTACCCTCTTCCTTGATGATCAAACAGACACGCTTCACGTACCCTCTTCCTTGATGACAAACAGACACGCTTCACGTACCCTCTTCCTTGATGACCAAACAGACACGCTTCACGTACCCTCTTCCTTGATGATCAAACAGACACGCTTCACGTACCCTCTTCCTTGATGACCAAACAGACACGCTTCACGTACCCTCTTCCTTGATGATCAAACAGACACGCTTCACGTACCCTCTTCCTTGATGATCAAACAGACACGCTTCACGTACCCTCTTCCTTGATGACCAAACAGACACGCTTCACGTACCCTCTTCCTTGATGACCAAACAGACACGCTTCACGTACCCTCTTCCTTGATGATCAAACAGACACGCTTCACGTACCCTCTTCCTTGATGACCAAACAGACACGCTTCACGTACCCTCTTCCTTGATGACCAAACAGACACGCTTCACGTACCCTCTTCCTTGATGACCAAACAGACACGCTTCACGTACCCTCTTCCTTGATGATCAAACAGACACGCTTCACGTACCCTCTTCCTTGATGATCAAACAGACACGCTTCACGTACCCTCTTCCTTGATGATCAAACAGACACGCTTCACGTACCCTCTTCCTTGATGACCAAACAGACACGCTTCACGTACCCTCTTCCTTGATGATCAAACAGACACGCTTCACGTACCCTCTTCCTTGATGACCAAACAGACACGCTTCACGTACCCTCTTCCTTGATGATCAAACAGACACGCTTCACGTACCCTCTTCCTTGATGACCAAACAGACACGCTTCACGTACCCTCTTCCTTGATGACCAAACAGACACGCTTCACGTACCCTCTTCCTTGATGATCAAACAGACACGCTTCACGTACCCTCTTCCTTGATGACCAAACAGACACGCTTCACGTACCCTCTTCCTTGATGATCAAACAGACACGCTTCACGTACCCTCTTCCTTGATGATCAAACAGACACGCTTCACGTACCCTCTTCCTTGATGATCAAACAGACACGCTTCACGTACCCTCTTCCTTGATGATCAAACAGACACGCTTCACGTACCCTCTTCCTTGATGACCAAACAGACACGCTTCACGTACCCTCTTCCTTGATGACCAAACAGACACGCTTCACGTACCCTCTTCCTTGATGACCAAACAGACACGCTTCACGTACCCTCTTCCTTGATGACCAAACAGACACGCTTCACGTACCCTCTTCCTTGATGACCAAACAGACACGCTTCACGTACCCTCTTCCTTGATGACCAAACAGACACGCTTCACGTACCCTCTTCCTTGATGATCAAACAGACACGCTTCACGTACCCTCTTCCTTGATGACCAAACAGACACGCTTCACGTACCCTCTTCCTTGATGACCAAACAGACACGCTTCACGTACCCTCTTCCTTGATGATCAAACAGACACGCTTCACGTACCCTCTTCCTTGATGACCAAACAGACACGCTTCACGTACCCTCTTCCTTGATGATCAAACAGACACGCTTCACGTACCCTCTTCCTTGATGATCAAACAGACACGCTTCACGTACCCTCTTCCTTGATGACCAAACAGACACGCTTCACGTACCCTCTTCCTTGATGACCAAACAGACACGCTTCACGTACCCTCTTCCTTGATGATCAAACAGACACGCTTCACGTACCCTCTTCCTTGATGACCAAACAGACACGCTTCACGTACCCTCTTCCTTGATGACCAAACAGACACGCTTCACGTACCCTCTTCCTTGATGACCAAACAGACACGCTTCACGTACCCTCTTCCTTGATGATCAAACAGACACGCTTCACGTACCCTCTTCCTTGATGATCAAACAGACACGCTTCACGTACCCTCTTCCTTGATGACCAAACAGACACGCTTCACGTACCCTCTTCCTTGATGATCAAACAGACACGCTTCACGTACCCTCTTCCTTGATGATCAAACAGACACGCTTCACGTACCCTCTTCCTTGATGATCAAACAGACACGCTTCACGTACCCTCTTCCTTGATGACCAAACAGACACGCTTCACGTACCCTCTTCCTTGATGACCAAACAGACACGCTTCACGTACCCTCTTCCTTGATGATCAAACAGACACGCTTCACGTACCCTCTTCCTTGATGATCAAACAGACACGCTTCACGTACCCTCTTCCTTGATGACCAAACAGACACGCTTCACGTACCCTCTTCCTTGATGATCAAACAGACACGCTTCACGTACCCTCTTCCTTGATGATCAAACAGACACGCTTCACGTACCCTCTTCCTTGATGATCAAACAGACACGCTTCACGTACCCTCTTCCTTGATGACCAAACAGACACGCTTCACGTACCCTCTTCCTTGATGATCAAACAGACACGCTTCACGTACCCTCTTCCTTGATGATCAAACAGACACGCTTCACGTACCCTCTTCCTTGATGATCAAACAGACACGCTTCACGTACCCTCTTCCTTGATGATCAAACAGACACGCTTCACGTACCCTCTTCCTTGATGATCAAACAGACACGCTTCACGTACCCTCTTCCTTGATGACCAAACAGACACGCTTCACGTACCCTCTTCCTTGATGACCAAACAGACACGCTTCACGTACCCTCTTCCTTGATGATCAAACAGACACGCTTCACGTACCCTCTTCCTTGATGATCAAACAGACACGCTTCACGTACCCTCTTCCTTGATGATCAAACAGACACGCTTCACGTACCCTCTTCCTTGATGACCAAACAGACACGCTTCACGTACCCTCTTCCTTGATGACCAAACAGACACGCTTCACATACCCTCTTCCTTGATGACCAAACAGACACGCTTCACGTACCCTCTTCCTTGATGATCAAACAGACACGCTTCACGTACCCTCTTCCTTGATGATCAAACAGACACGCTTCACGTACCCTCTTCCTTGATGATCAAACAGACACGCTTCACGTACCCTCTTCCTTGATGATCAAACAGACACGCTTCACGTACCCTCTTCCTTGATGACCAAACAGACACGCTTCACGTACCCTCTTCCTTGATGACCAAACAGACACGCTTCACGTACCCTCTTCCTTGATGACCAAACAGACACGCTTCACGTACCCTCTTCCTTGATGACCAAACAGACACGCTTCACGTACCCTCTTCCTTGATGATCAAACAGACACGCTTCACGTACCCTCTTCCTTGATGACCAAACAGACACGCTTCACGTACCCTCTTCCTTGATGACCAAACAGACACGCTTCACGTACCCTCTTCCTTGATGATCAAACAGACACGCTTCACGTACCCTCTTCCTTGATGATCAAACAGACACGCTTCACATACCCTCTTCCTTGATGATCAAACAGACACGCTTCACGTACCCTCTTCCTTGATGATCAAACAGACACGCTTCACGTACCCTCTTCCATGATCAAACAGACACGCTTCACGTACCCTCTTCCTTGATGACCAAACAGACACGCTTCACGTACCCTCTTCCTTGATGATCAAACAGACACGCTTCACGTACCCTCTTCCTTGATGACCAAACAGACACGCTTCACGTACCCTCTTCCTTGATGATCAAACAGACACGCTTCACGTACCCTCTTCCTTGATGACCAAACAGACACGCTTCACGTACCCTCTTCCTTGATGATCAAACAGACACGCTTCACATACCCTCTTCCTTGATGACCAAACAGACACGCTTCACGTACCCTCTTCCTTGATGATCAAACAGACACGCTTCACGTACCCTCTTCCTTGATGATCAAACAGACACGCTTCACGTACCCTCTTCCTTGATGATCAAACAGACACGCTTCACGTACCCTCTTCCACGCCGATCAAACAGACACGCTTCATGTACCCTCTTCCTTGATGACCAAACAGACACGCTTCACGTACCCTCTTCCTTGATGATCAAACAGACACGCTTCACGTACCCTCTTCCTTGATGATCAAACAGACACGCTTCACGTACCCTCTTCCTTGATGATCAAACAGACACGCTTCACGTACCCTCTTCCTTGATGATCAAACAGACACGCTTCACGTACCCTCTTCCTTGATGACCAAACAGACACGCTTCATGTACCCTCTTCCTTGATGACCAAACAGACACGCTTCACGTACCCTCTTCCTTGATGATCAAACAGACACGCTTCACATACCCTCTTCCTTGATGATCAAACAGACACGCTTCATGTACTCCTTCCATGACGATCCCACAGTCGTGAATGCTCTATACGCTATGTATAGCAGGCACGCACCTGATCCTCCTCCAGCAGATCCTCCACGCCGCCTCCCCCAAAGAAGCTCCCCCGCCCCCCGGACGCCAGAAACTCCCACACCTGCTGCTGGTCCATGACCCCCGCCAGATTCATGATGACGTGGCCACCCGGGTTCACCAGCCCCTCGATGCGCCGCCACGTGGCCACCTTGGTGAACTCCTCCGGGATCACCCCGTCGATAAAGATGTCCACAATGATCGCGTCGAACCCGGTGCTGCCAGGTGGCGGCGTCGCGGTGAGCGCGTCGGCGACAAACACGGTCAACGCGCCCGAGTCCTCAAGCGCTTGCATGCCCATGTGCTTGCGCCCCATGTCCACCACCACATCGTCCAGCTCCCACCCGTACATCTTCACCGACGGCCAGAACTCGTGGATGATGCGGGGGCACGTGCCAGCGCCCTGCAGGGGGGTGGCAGGTGCGACGGTGAGGGCAGGCAGCGGTTGGTACAGCAATCAGGGGGGATGGGGTCGGGTCAGAAAGGGGCTTGGGGGGGGGGGGGAATAAGCCCATTTTGCAAACTGGGGGATTGCTTGACGCCCCCACTACAGTATGTGTAATAGGACGCAAACTTTCAGACTTGAGGCCCCCACGCTAAACCCGGACCCACTAAACAGTTCAACATCGCAGCATCCAGCCGGCAAGTTGAAAGGGGGGAGGGGACTGCCATCACGCTCCATCTTGGCTCCGTCCGTGTTAATAGGGACCCCACTCCGGTTTGCGAAACGGGCTTTGTGTGTGGGGGGGGGGGGGGGGGGGCGGGAATGTGGCAGACATTTGACGGGTTGCAAAGAGGGGCAGGGCACTGGGACGGAGACATGTGGGAGAGGGAATGAGGAGGGAAGGGAATGAGGGGGACAGGGTTTGGTGCAGAAGTGCCGTCTCCCGGGGGGAAGTGCTGTAGGAGAGTGGGTAGGGTTGGGGTTTGGGTAGGTGTGCAGGGGTTTCATAAGAATACACCCGAATCACTCGAACGGTAGGCCTCGCGGGGATATAGGGGAATAAGGGGGTGAGGGGAATAAGGGAGTGAGGGGATCCTATGGGAAAGGAGTTGGGGCAGGGGTCAGGGAATAAGGGGGTGAGGGGATCCTATGGGAAAGGAGTTGGGGCAGGGGTCAGGGGAATAAGGGAGTGAGGGGATCCTATGGGAAAGGAGTTGGGGCAGGGGTCAGGGGAATAAGGGGGTGAGGGGATCCTATGGGAAAGGAGTTGGGGCAGGGGTCAGGGGAATAAGGGGGTGAGGGGATCCTATGGGAAAGGAGTTGGGGCAGGGGGCAGGGGAATAAGGGGGTGAGGGGATCCTATGGGAAAGGAGTTGGGGCAGGGGGCAGGGCAGGGTATACTGTGCCATTGACAGAGATGTGTAGAGCGAGGGTGGGTGGGTAATAAGTTCAGTTTATATAAAAAGTTCAGAAGAATACTGCATAAGTGAACCATAAAGTTCACAGTAACTACCATGTAGCGTGCTCACCACATGCACCAATGTTCAACCTATACCTGCCTGAACTGGGTGGTCACGCGGCACGCAGCCATCATGGCGGTGGTGGGTAGGGTGAAGGGGAGACAGGGGCGGGGCAGATTGCGAACGTGGTGGAGCCAACAAATTGTTGATTCGCCAAAATGTGCTCTTTTTTTCTATGGCTGTAAGTATTACTGTCAATAGCATCAAGTCTATAAAACGGGGGGGAAGGGTCAGGGTGCGGCAAAGGGGGTTTGGCTTTCAGTTAGTGGGCAGGTGAGGTGAGGTGGTTGAAGTGAGAAGGAGGGGACGCGGAAGCAAGGGGAGGGGAAGGGGCGGGGGCGGGGGGCACAGAAAGGGGCCAACGTCGTAATCTTCTTACAACTGAGGTAATCCTAAAAGCTTACCAGACCAAAAATAGCGATAGTGGTCGGTTTTGCGCCCGGAGACGGGTTGGGATCTGTCACCAGAGCCGCAACGCTGGCGAGGCCGTCCCAGTATGAAGCAGTGATGGATGTATGGGGCCTGTATACGGAATGTACGTTCATGGTCTCATCCAGGATCATCATGCGAGCGTTGGCGAGGTTTGGAGCGGCGTCCGGGGGGTACTCGAAAAGATTGATGCGATTGAACTTGGTCGTCATCATTTCCAGGAACACTGGCGACTCAGCTGATGCAACCGCCACCAGAGGAGTGTGCCGGGTTTTCTTGTGGGAATTTCGCAGGCACCGGCTTCTCGCCGGCCAAGAGGCGGACCATGAACCCGTCGACAGCTGAGGTTGCCATTTTTGGCGGAACTCATTTGCTCGAGGGCATGAATTCGTTGGCAAGGCGACCCGACTGGACATGACAGTGCAGCCAGCCGTGACGGGCATGGCAACGGGCGCGTTTGTGGCGAAAACAGACAGCATAGCTGCCGTCATGATAAATTCTCTCACGCCCGGTTCCCAGGCAGAACAGCCGCAACGCCCCCGCTATCCGAGATGACTAGCCGGTATGATCGGTATCACCTTGGCTTTAACGAATTGCAAGTCGCGCGCGCTGGGCCACAGCAGAATGGAAGGCAGCCTTAAAATATGGGGTCGGATAAAGTAAAATTTATTGCCGCCTTGAGGCAAATGCCATGCCGTGCGCGTCACCTGTTCACGCCTCCAACGCTTTGGGCGACAACAGCGGGAGGGCAACGCTCATATGCTTTCTTTGGGTACTGTCGGCAGGCACTGATGCTTCGCTGCTGATTAGCGCATACTCCAGCGTAACGTATTATTCCTGCTCGGAAATCTTGGTTTAGATATGCTCTAGGAACTGCTATAAGTAAAGCATTAGACATCTCACCAGTGAGATCTCACGGCCTTTGCGTACCTTTTACACTTTTTGTACCTTTTTTATACTTTCCACTTGGCATGCTCCTGGCAGCAGGTTGCACAGCACGTGTCCGAGCGCGGTCGCCGGTTGGTGCAGGGGGATAGCATTATGGAGCACTCTTCAGTGCACCGCGCAGCCACTGAGCTAACCGGAGGCATTTTGCTCGACATTCGGGCTTCCGGCAGGAAAACCTGGCCATGACGGGGCAACAGCGTACTAATCAAATAAATAACAAGTGTATGCTTTAGAGTATTGCGGGCTTATGCTAAAAAGCAATCTACCAGTTACGTTGGTTTAGGATTCTGAGCAATTTGCGTTTGGTGCGATGTTTTAGTGGTGGAGATTTGTGTCACATTTTCATAGCATTGCTGCATTAATCTGGGTGCTATGCATGCTACCAGGAGCAAAGGACGGGCTTCTCAGCCCCCAAAGGCTTCAGGAAAAGAGATTGACGTTAGGGAAAATGGTAAGCGACGGGTGCGGGGAAGAAAGCTAGGCCTTGTTACACCTTCGGATGACAAGCCCGTTGCGCGACCGCGGGAAGAAACTGACGATGAGGATGACAACCATGACGAAAATAACCGCAGTGAAGATGAGGACATTAATGGAAGCGATGAGGGTAACGAGGAGGACGAAGGTATAGAAGTAGAAGATGACAACGATGACGATAACGAGGAGGACGAGGAGGACGACGATGAAGATGATGGTGAGGACGAGGAAGAGGGGAGCATAGAGGGACATGAAGAGGACGAGGAGGAGGACGGTGAGGAGGAGGAAGATAAAGGGAATGATGCAGAAGATGCCAGCGAAGACGAGGACGCTTTATTAAAAGCAGCCCTCTCTTCCGTTAAGGCAGTTCTGAAGAATAAAAGGCCTGCCTCTGGCGAGGAAGATTCAAGGTGAGGGTTTGTCCTGCGACCTGCATGCCGTCGACAGTTCATTTTTCGTCCCTGGCTTTGCGTGCTCACTACGTATGGTCACCATATATGCTCACTATGCTATGCTCGGTATGTGATGTGTTGCTGCTACACCGTCCCTTCCCCCCCTCCCCCACCCCCCACCCCGGACCCACAACCACCTTCCATTACGTCGCTATTGTCAGTGAGTCTGACTCGGAGGAGGAGGCCTCCCTGCCGTCCCAAAGGTAACTAGTGGTCTCGTCGCTCTCTCATCTCCATAGTCTATAGGCTTCGCGAGAGCCACCCCT
>RPFO01000667.1:1750068-1852568 GCA_009746045.1 Mesostigma viride | reverse complement strand
CTCTCTCTCTCTCTCTCTCTCTCTCTCTCTCTCTCTCTCTCTCTCTCTCTCTCTCTCTCTCTCGATCGATCGATCGATCGATCGATCGATCGATCGATCGATCGATCGATCGATCGATCGATCGATCGATCGATCGATCGATCGATCTCGATCTCTGTCTCTCTGTTGCCTACTAATGGAAATGGCGTGACCAGCCTCCTGACTGGAAGGGAAGGGGCATATTTGACACCTTTGCTGCAAATTGAACTGTTTGAATTGCTGCTTTTCCTTAGGGTTAATCTACTTCTGTTATATACTGCAGTATAAGTGTTATGTATGGAACTTCTCTCTGGCGCCTAGACACCATGCCCAGTCAACCGCATCATGGGACTTCCTCGGTTCTGGCGCATGCCTGGGGGAGGGGGTTGCCGTGTGAAGCCATAGATTCACCTCCGTTGATTCATCTGCGTGTCCACTGCCCTCATCGCCACGTATAGTGGACCCTCTCCTAACACTTCTAGTGAACCTCTGTGAACCTCTATAAACTCCTTTCTGTCATCTGCGTGCCTCTCCCTTGCCCCCCGCCCCTGGCTCCCTCTTGCGGCACGACTCATCCGGTCTCTCCCCCTTGCGCCCTCTTCTGGCACGGATGCCCCCCATCCTCTTCCTGCTTCTCCTTTCCTTTCCTTTCCTTTCCTTTCCTTTCCTTTCCTTTCCTTTCCTTTCCTTTCCTTTCCTTTCCTTTCCTTTCCTTTCCTTTCCTTTCCTTTCCTTTCCTTTCCTTTCCTTTCCTTTCCTTTCCTTTCCTTTCCTTTCCTTTCCTTTCCTTTCCTTTCCTTTCCTTTCCTTTCCTTTCCTTTCCTTTCCTTTCCTTTCCTTTCCTTTCCTTTCCTTTCCTTTTCCTTTCCTTTCCTTTCCTTTCCTTTCCTTTCCTTTCCTTTCCTTTCCTTTCCTTTCCTTTCCTTTCCTTTCCTTTCCTTTCCTTTCCTTTCCTTTTCCTTTTCTTGTCACTACCTGCGCGTCTTCTCGTCCGGTGACAGCTGCGAGGAGCCATGGACCCCAAGCGCTTCTACAAGGCGGCCGACTCCAAAAAGTTCCCCACCTTCTTCCAGGTATGCGGTGGTTGTACTTCACGTCTCCCATTCACATTACTACTATCCATGTATTGTAGGGACCCTATTCACATTACTACTCTCCATGTATTGTAGGGCTCCTAATCACATTACTACGATCCGTGTTTTGTAGGGCTCCTATTCACATTACTACGATCCGTGTTTTGTAGGGCTCCTATTCACGGCCGACTCCAACACGTTCCCACCTTCCAGGCACGCCCCGCAGCCTATTCCACGCATGGCTCCTACGCATTCATGCTGGATAGCTCCTATTCTAGTCCGACTCCACCAAGGCCTCGGGTTGTTCCAGGAAACTATTTCTGTCCTATTCAATCATTCCCCCGGCTGTCCTATTCAATCGTTCCTATGCACAATACTCTCTCTCTCTCTCTCTCGCGCGCGCCCCCCCCCCTCCGTCTCTCATTGCATTACAGCCCAACCATGCGGCTCCCCATGTGGTAATATTCCACTAGAGTCTGTTTGCATGGGTGGAGATGGTTAAGCGGCCAACGAGTGGTTAGAATGTGGACCTACCATGGCTAGTATGATGAATGGTTAGAATGTGTTCATATCCTATCTGTGCTATCATGATCTGCCTCCCCATGTGCCCCCCTCATATTCCTACTTAATCCTGCCACCTCTACCTGCACCGTTTCACTGCCCCTCCCTTCCCCTCAAGAGTTTGTATCCTTCCACTCTCACTCGCATATGCCCCCCCTTCCCCTCCGCCACTGTGGCCTGCTTCTGCTCCGTTCCCCCGTTCCATCACAACAAATCCTGCCACTGGTACCTGCAGGGTCATGCTACCTCCCCCCCCCTCGGACCATTGCTATTTCTGCCACTGGTCACGCCCTCTATACACCCCGTCCCTTGTGCTCCGCTGCCTTACCCTCCCCCCCCCTCCCCTCCCCCCTCCCTCCCCCCCGCTCCCTTTTATCTCCGCCTCATTCCCCCATTAGGTTGGTGCCATGTGGGAAGGCCCCACCGAGCACCATCACTAGTCGTTTGTCTCATTAATCAATTAATTAGTCTCGTGTCCCCGTTGGGGGACCACGGAGCACTGAATTCCCCAGTTAAAGATATAGTGGACGTCTCCCCAAGACGTCAATATGTACATGTGTGTCTCATAAAACAGCTAACCAACCAACCAACCAACCCAACCCCCCACACACACCAGATCGGCACCGTCGTGGAAGGCCCCACCGAGTACTACTCGGCACGGCTGACCAAGAAGGAGCGCAAGCGCACGTTCACTGAGGAGCTGCTCGCGCAGAGCGAGGCCAAGGCATACATGTGAGCGGGGTTAGGGAGGGTGGTATCATAGTTTATTCGTTATATTAGTGAGATAGGAGGTAGGTAGGTATCATAGTTAGGACCTAGGCGATCTTACATTTACATCATAGATAGAAAAGTGTAGCCATACACTATCCCACCACCCCACCATCCTTAAGGGCCTGCAAGGTAGGTGATAGGATGGCGTAGTCATGTGCATAGAGGCCCATGATGAATGGTGGCCCATGATGTGGGAGCTATGCCTGAGAGGTAGGTATGCTAGGAGCGTAGCCATAAGCCGGCCCACACAGTGGAAAGGTGTAAAGAAGTAATTAGTGTATTCGAGCTTTCCTGGGCTACTTGCCTCTTTTTCATGGATGGTGCACACACAGTTTTCCCAGTTTGCTGATATATATCTATATATATATTACTATATCAGTTGGTATGTTGTATAGGGCTCAGTTATCACCAGTAAGCTTGTGTAGGGCTCAGACGTGTTGTATAGGGCTCAGTAGGTACATGGTAGAAACCTAGTTCCTGCAATTGGTGTGAAAGGCTTGAAAGATATAGCGCTCTGTGTTTATACTCTCCCATCCGTTTGGCACGCAAGACTGCATGTGGACTATTGTTGTTTTGGTGCCTTGTGTACAGAATGATGTCGATCGCGCCCCACGTATGCAGATTGCAAGTTCTCTCTGTGTGTATCCCGATTGGATGCGTGATATTGCTAGTGTTGCGTGGTATTGCTCTCTTAGTAACAATCCATATATGGATTGTTACTGTTTGTGTGTATCTAAATTGATCGTGCTGCGTACATACTGCTCCTTGGATGGGGATGTTCAGCACTCTCACTCTGTGGATATGAGTTGGTGTTGCTCTTGTCATATATGGATCGATAGTGTCTGTGTGTATATAGATTGATAGTGCAGCATGTATACTGCTCTTTGTATGCGGATATATAGCGCTTTGGGTACTATGATCCGCGTTCTCGAGATTTCTGGCCTGCGCTGGTTGTCTCATTGATATGAGTTGGTACTGCTCTCTTTATACTACTATAGATTGATAGTGTGGGTATAGAATGATGGTGCTATCTTCTTAGGAGTCAATAAATCTTCATAGGAGGTGGGGGTGGGGGTGGGGGGGGGGGTGGGGGTGGGGGGTGGGGGGTGGGGTGGGGGGTGGGGGGTGGGGGGTGGGGGGTGGGGGGTGGGGGGTGGGGGGTGGGGGTGGGGGTGGGTGGGGTCTTCTTACGAGTCAGTTCCTTAGTCCATAAATTTAGGTCCTTTGTGTATGTATGATGACGGCAGGCTCGAGCTACCATGGTACGGATTCTCCACTTTTCAGGCCTGCGCCGGCTGTCTCATGGATAGTGGACGTAGTATGGATATGGCACTCCAGGTATCATGGTCCGGATTCTCTAGATGATGACCTCTATGATGGCCTCCATGATGGATCGATAGTGTCTGTGTGCCCCCATAACAGGTGCAATGGCGATCTGCTACTTGATAGATTTGGGCGGGGCGTGTGGCGTCCTACTTCCACCCTACCGCACTTGCACCGTACCGGATCGTGGTCTTGATTCGAGGCTTGGCTTGGCTGGCGATTTCAACGATCGTACTTCCGATGAGATTGATGGCGCTAGTGAGCCAGCCAACGCTTGTGTTGTTCGCACTTCCCTGGGGACGTGTATCCCCGTGGGCCCCCTCTGTAACCTCAGTGCACATTTCCCTGAACGTGAAGCTTTGCAACTAACATCCCGGTTCTGACCAGTATGTTCTCTGAACCATGCGGCGTAAGGGGACCATCTCTTTCTGACCATCTTGTTGACATCCCCACCGGTCTCGGCACTTGTTCCCGGGCCCATGATTCCCGGGTGTCCTCGGCATGCAGGAAAAAGAAGTTCCTGCAGATCCAGAAAGCCAAGCAGGCGGGCGGCAAGGGTGACTACAAAGAGAGGATGAAAAAGAGGAAGCCATGGGCTGTTGTTAAGTAGTCGCTCAGTGCGTCAGTTGCCTGCACTTGGCAGGTCTGGCCTAGAGTAGTCAGCGTGCACTGCCAGGCTCATGCACGCCTAATGAACCTTAAAAGTATCAGGAGGGTGACTCCACGTTGAGGACTCTGTTGAGACTCCGTGCTAGGGCCAGCACCTGGCTCAATTGTGGTTGAAACTTTACAAAGGCGTGGTTCGATTTTTGGGATGCCACGCCCCTAGCCTTTGTCGTCTCAGTCAATATCATTCAGGGACTGTATTGAATGGATGAATCGGCGGAAGCTGCATTAATTAATTAATGAAGACTGTATCATGTGAGCATGAATCTTTGAAAGGATGTGGAAATGGAGATTGTGATGGAGATGGCATGTCTATCTAACCCCTAGTTGCCGGGGTGCGGGCGCCTGAATCACTGTGTATGCCAAATCTGGTCACATGCATGACCCACCATGCATGCACCGAATTAGGGATCCATCCCAACCATGGTGTCTTACCACCTCGTCTGCCATTACAGTAGAGGACAGCTCAGATGAGGAGTTTAAATTTAATTAAATTATATTATATCATGACTCCGTTGGGAGATCATGTAGCACATATTCCCGTGGATGGATGGAGGGGGGGGCAAAGCCGCGAAACCGAACTAATCTAACTCTAAGCTAATCTAATCTAGAAAACCCTACTTATTCTACTAGTCAGCAAAGCGCCCCTTCCGCTTGGGGGGAGGGGCCTTGCCCACAGGGGCGGGCGTATGAGCCTGGACAATGGTTTTCCACCTCCTCTTGTCCTGCATAGCAGTCCAAGCAAGAGAGAGGGAGTGAATGCGATTTTCAAACTGCGCTGGGACCACTAGGTCAGCCATCAACTGCTGTGGGTAGGTCATGACATGTTTGCCTACCTTCTTAGGAATGTCCTTAGGGCCAGGCCAGGTCAGGATATATATGCCGTCCTGGCTGGCCAAGCCGCTGTGGGCCGGCCAGACCGAGGGAGGTGTCTACCTGGCTGGTGCGAGCAAGATGTCCTACGAATGCTATCCTACGCTGTCTAATCTCGTCCGAAATGCGAGGCATGCCCTGGTACAAAGATTCTAGATGCCTATGCGTGTCAAACCCTACATTCAGGGCCTGACTGAGCATCCTGGTTACCGTGCCGTGTAGCTCGGCCGCCAGCGTGTCCGTGAGCTTCCATGCCTCGGCGCCATACGTGAGCACCGTGAGGACCAGGACCTTGAGGAGCATGCGCTTGCGGTGCTCGCCGAGGACCTTCGAGTGCCAGTAGGTTTTCAGCGAACGATGCCGAGCCCAGGCCAGGCAGATGCGGGTGTCCACATCGGCGGCGGTGTCAGGAAGCATGCTTCCCAGCAGTTTAAAGCGATCACGAAACGGGACCTCCGTCCCGTCTAGCAGCCGTGGTAGCGGCGGGCGACTGGAAGCCCCAATCACCATAGCCTCAGTTTTGACACTAATCTCCAACCCCACCGCCCACGCCTCCAAGCCCAGACAGTCCAGCCAGGTCTGAATGTGCTCGGGGCGCGCGATGAGGGTGGTGTCGTCCGCATAAATCAAGTCGGCCAGGCGGTAACCAGGTTTAACCCCGCCGTGCGCGCTGTCGTTAAGGATGTCCAAGCCAGGCTCGAACCCCAAGTTAAGAGCAGTAAAGCGCGCACGTGCTCGGCGCATGACGTGATCAACGACAATTAAATGAACAGATATGGGGACAGGACACAACCTAATTGCCACACCCCGTGGTGAAGGGGGAATGGTGGGGTGGCGCCTTCCGCAGTCCGCACTACTGCCTGTGAGCCCTCATACAGTCGGCGAATGGCAGCAATAAACGCAGGTGGCACTCGATCCAGAGCTATAGGATGGCCCAAAGAGCCTCCCAGAGGACCGTGTCAAAGGCCTTGATATAGTCAACAAAAATGAAGACCAGCGGCAAACTGTCAAGGGGAAGGCGACGCACCTCCTCCATCAACCGGCGCGCGACAAACACAGCCATGACAGTGTTACGACCACGACGGAAACCCATCTGAGACTCACCCAGGTGTGGGTCCAGCGCGGCGCGGAGCCTGTGCAGCATCATGCGCATGAAGACCTTCAGCGCGCGGCGCTCTGGAGGCAGATCGACACCCCGGTAGTTACCGGGGTCAGCAGCAGAGCCCTTCTTGTACAGCATGACGCGGATGGCCGTCTGCCACTCAGCAGGCGGAGGCTCGTCAGGAAGCAGGACACGGTTGCAGAACGCCAGCAGAAGATCCCTAACCGCCGGATCAGGGGTCTTCAGCAGCTCAGCAGAAAGGTGGTCGGCACCGACCGCCGCATCGTACCGCAGGCGAGCAAGGGCGCCGTCCAGTTCCTTCAAAGTGAAGGGGGGGACGACGTCGTCAGTGGCAAGGCAGCCCTCCTGCAAGGCGGGGACTAATTGGTAGTCCGCGGCCGAGGAGGGTGGCGCAGGCGGCGGCGGGGGTCCGGCAACACCGAGACGGGCGGCTGTCTCGGGGTGAAGCGGCGGGGGAGGGGCGCGAGCCCCACCTGTCAAGGAAACATTGTGGGCCAACGAGCGGTCAAGGCTTACCGGCGCCGTGCCGTCCCCCGTGTGCTCCACCGGGGTGCGCTGCCGCCGGCGGCCGAGCCGGTCGAGGTGGTACCACATGTCCTTGCCCTGCATGGTTGTGAGCTTGGCAGGCCTTGGCATCTGCGATGCACTGGGCCGCCTCTGCGTCCTAAGCATGGGCGTAGGCCTCCCCGAGGGCGGCCAGGAGCACCGGTTTCAGCAATGGGTCCCGGTTACGCTGAGGAGTTTATCCCCCTCTAGTGACTATTTGGTTGGGGCATGATGCAGACGATATGTGTAACTTTCGTGTAATTATTTTTCTAATGAGATTAGGATAGTACTCCGTGGCATGCCCATGCGCAGTCACGTGTCTATTAATAAAATAATTAATTAATGCCCATGCGCATGACACGCAAGTACTTACTTACTTATGGTGTCTTATAATGATTATTATGACACTTGAGCTCCCAAGAAAACTAGCCGATTTGATTGAAAACAATGAGTAGAACCCCTGCCAAAGGCAGGGCAGGTTTTAAGTAGTCATCTCGTCTCCCTCGCATGCAGGAGCAAGAGCCCCCCAACTTAGGGTGGGATTAATTAATTAATTAATTAATTAGTTAATTAATCAATTAATTAATTAATTAATCAATTGATTAATTAATTAATTAATTGATTAATTAATTAATTAATTAATTAATAGACACGTGACTGCGTCACGTGATCGAGCAGAAGTCCTTAGCATGGGAGGGGAACATGGGATGGAATGGATTGAATTGAATTGAATTGAATTGTAACATAACTCCGTTGGGAGAATATGTAGTAGCACATATCCCTGAGAAGGGGCATATGGCCTATAATACATTCTAGGCTTAGACTTCCTGCAAGGGTGGGAATGTAAACAACACTTGCTCTAGGTGCACTACTAGGGCACCTGCACCACCCAGAGTCTCGGGCAACTCCCAGCTAAGGGGAGCACGTCATACCGGTGGGGAAGATCATCATGGCTATACAAGAGCTAGGGCATGGCTTCTCGACAGAGAGCATCTCTCTGCATAGACATAGCATGGCAAAATTCCATGCAACATCCATGGGGGTCCCATTATAGGCATGGCGTGGCTAAATTCTGACGGCATCATCCATATGGGGGCCATTATGGGCGCACATGCGCGTGGGCAAGTAGTAATGAAGGAGACCACCCCCAAGCCTGTGGGGGCTCCGCGTACGTGTGACCAAGTATGGCATTCATAGCGATTCGGGCCGCGGTGCCCACACCCCTGTAACTAGGACCTAGATAGCTTATACCACCCATTCCATCCCATGTTCCCCTCCCACTGAGGACTTATGCTCACGTGACGCAGTCACGTGTCTATTAATTAATGCGCGTGGGCCACATGCTAGGCTAAGCCTGACTAATCTACACTACTGGTATATATTCCCTAGTCTGAGGTGGCAGGAGGGGCCTGCCAGGGCTTGTGGTCAACGTGGATGACCGCCCCCGGCCCTCCAGTATACCGGCTTCCCCCTTGCGCTCTGCCGGAGCTGAAGGTAGGTCGGCCATAGCTCGCGTCGCCGCTGTTGCTGGGCCAGGGTCAAGTCGTCGTCCAGCGACTGAAGCGAGTCTCCGAGAGCTTCTTGCGGCATTTATAAGGAACGCCAGCTTGTCCGCCATGTACGGTGAGGAGCACGGGTGCCGGGCCAGCCTTCCCCCGCGCGCGGGGGAGGCGGACAGCCGACATCCGCAGCTCACCAGTGAGTAGCATGGAGGCAAAAATGTCGCGCTTAAATGCCTCAAGAAGACTCGTGGAGGTCTCACCTGCCGGCTGGTCGAAGTGCTTGACGATGACATGCATTGTGGCTGCGCTTGGCGATGTCGGCTTCCTCGGAAGGTCGAGGGCTTGTTGCTTGAGTTGTGCCGTGATGGTGGAGGTGGTGGAGGTGGTGTGATGCTTAAGCAAGTCCGCCCAGGTGGAGGGGGCATCGCCGGCCGGGCCAGCAGGTGCCGGCTGGGCAGCGATGTCCTTCACCGCCTGGGCCGTGAGGCTGGCGGTGTCATGCAAGCACTCAAGGGCGGTGGCGGTGGCTTGAAGGCGTTGGTCGAGGTCGAGGAGCTGCAGGGCTTTGATGTCGGCAGTGGAGGCAGAAATGGCAGCGGAGGTGGACGCGGCGATGGTGGAAATGCGAGGAAGTTCAGTAGCCAGCGTACCACCCATTGCTGCTACGTCGGCAGCAAGGGGGGTCACGTGCTGAGCCACTGAAAGGCTTCCATATAAGGATGGAGCGAAGTGTGGGGACGGAGATGGATGGATCCCAGATCTCGCCGTCAGAGCGCTGGAGAAGGGAGTTGAGGATGGTGTGTTGGAGTTGCGGGCGGGGGCACGGCGAACACCATGCTGATGTTGGTCCAGCGGCGGCCGTCCGGGAGGAGGAGGCGATTGTTGTCGTGGAGATGGAGGCGCAGGTTGTAAAGCGAGGCGTAGTCCCCGAAGAGGATGCAATGGATAGCATCGCTCGGAGACATGTTGGTCCAGTCGTGATCATCGACCTGGAAAGGTTGGGGCCGCGGCCGAAAGCGCGGTTCTGAGGGGCGTGAAGACCCTCCTGTTTTGTCGGCTGAGCGGGTGCGTTTCGGGTCAGGCGATGCCGATGGCGAGGCATTGAGCCCAGGAGGGTGCGGGGCGACCACCAGTGCACGACTAGTGTCAGTGACTGCTGCCTGCCGGACCTGAGGGCGAAGCTGCAGCCTGAGCTGCAGACGTATTTTCATGGCCGAGCGCATCCGCTAAACTGCGTTGCGTCAAGGGGCGTTTGCTCGTCATATATTGCGTAATAGATTCGGAAAATTATATCAGCATGTGCGTCTTAGAAATACGACGCGATAGTGATATTCACAGCTGAATTTGGGGCTCAAACGTGAAAGTTATGAGCTCCGCCGTCAGCCATGGCTACCTCGTGGCTGGTTGCCTCTGACTCAAGACCTCTGACTCAAGGCCCTTTTGGACAGTGAACAGCCATACGGCGTATAATACGCCGTATGGCGCGTATTATACGCCATACGCAAGATTTCCGTATGAAAATGGGGAAAAAAATACGCACTGCGTATTTTTTGCGTATTTTTTGCGTATTGCGTATTTTTTGCGTATTTTTTGCGTATTTTTTGCGTATTTTTTGCGTATTTTTTGCGTATGAACCTCGTTCGAAGTAGCTTCTGGCATCATTTTGGACGGCACGTGGAGCCGGAACTAGATGCAGGTGCCAAGCTGGCCGTGCATGTACGACTGTACGTGCATTGCTGCAGATTGCTGCGTGTCGGACTAGGGTCTAGGAGACGAAGGACGAGGAAATTAGGTGACGAAGTTATGTTGTCTGCCAACAAGGGCGCGCATCTGGCACCTAACATTTAATCGTAGCACAATTGACATCCAGGCACCATGGCTAGCGACGGTGATGGTGTGGGTCTATGGAACACGATGATAATGGGGCCGACGAGATGCAGGCCGTATTCGAGACTGTCTGGACACACATCGTGAAAGAACAGACTCTCAACAAGAAAGGGCAGCCGACAGGTAACTACTAGCTCAGTGACGTGCACACTTTTGGATGCAAAATTCTCGGGTTCTACCACCCGAGCAAGGCTAGCACTCGCCATATCATGGGCGCTACGTATGCGAAGGAGGCAAGAGTGAGCGAGTGCAAGAGGCCGCCGGAGGCATTACGTTGCAGGCTGCGGGGTATTTGGTGTGACTCGCGATGCACATAAATGCCTTATTTAGCCATGCAGGCTGCTGCTAGCCAGCCACCGTACCATATGTGTTAATGGTTTAGGGAAGCTGGGTCGGGTTGCTGGCATGCATGCTATCCTGCACGCTAGCCACATTGTTGGCAGCCCGTATGGATTCTTGCTTCATGTAGATCAATATTGCATGGTGGCCTACCACGAGTAGGCAAGATGTCTGTTTCTGGCACAATGTCTTATTACTTTTGGCAAGTTGGCCGACTGACCATGTGCAGTATTTCAGTCCTAGTATAGCCATTCCATGCAGTGATGGCATGGTTTTTTAACTTCAACATACAGTAATGGTGGCAGCAATCTCTATACCACTGCAAGTGTCAATGTGCATGCATATCTACTTGTGTTATTATCCTTTTCAGGTGTGCACTGATTGTGCATACAACTTTGTTATTTTGTGCTATTTACAGACATTATTAATAACAACAGATGTACAATGCTTGTATTTGTAGGCATGCAGCGACGGCAACGGCAATACTATGTGATGATGTGTTAAATAAAGGCAAGTGGTGTTGCAAGAACACAAAAAAAACATGCCTGATTGGTCAGAATGTTGAAGAACCCCCTGAACCATGCAAAAAACAGCATTTTCAAGAGTCCCCGTATGATTTGCGTATTATGCCCCGTATGGCGTATTATACACCATACCCATGGGCCCCGTATGATTGCGTATTGCGTATGGCTGTACACTGCTTTTGGAATGGATGGTGTAAGCTAACTAGGTCCTATAGTTACAGTATTGCGGGCACCACGGCCCGACTCGCTATGAATGCCGCATACGCGGTACGGCACACGCGGAGCCCCCACAGACTTGGGTAACACAAGCATGGATATACCATGTGTAATAACTCACACATGTCAACACATCCATGGGTACGGTATGGAACCATGTTCATTTATGATATGTATGTTCAAGTTGCAATGCTTGACATCCATGAAATATGCTCATGAAGGGGACGGGACACATCGGAATTTTTTGGCGCCAAAAAATTCGCGCCGGTACCCCCGGACCGTGAAATTGTGGTGCACAATGCGCCCACCTCGTGCGGAGGTGGCCATGGCGACGTGCGTTTCGTAAAAATTTGCCTAATCGGCCAGGCGACAAGCGAACAATGTACGCCGGTGGTTTTAAACGATCTACTAGTATGATGTTTCATAGCCAGATATGCACTGTCAATTTGAAAAGTCGGTGCCTTTCTTAATCCAGATTTGCACGGGGGTCTAATCCGAAAATCTGGCTGCATATATTAATTTAGAATGCGCGCCTGCGACGGTAGAATGTAAGATTTGTGGGTTATATTGATGCAGGAAGAAGCGTTTAGTAATGGAAACCGTGAAAACATCCTAAGCGGCTTCGATCTGCGGCCATTTCCCGTCATTTCTGAAATGATATCGTTCAGGCCTGCGCGATCCGCAGTCAAGCCATCCATGGCTGGCTGGCTGTCTCGCGCGCCTGGGTAGGAAATAAAGCCGGCCGTGGTACGTTCATTTGCCGCATGTCACCGCCCAGGCTGTTTGCGCTCTACTAAATGTTCCTGGCATGAAGCTTTGGCGCCGATTCCGGGTGTTCTTGCTATTTTGTTCGCCACTTGTTGCAGTTGCGCTATCTGATTTTCCGCAGCAGGTTTCAATGTTTTGCCTTATGCTGCGTATGCCAAGCTTCTTAAAGCTAGCAAGAGTTGATTGGGCAGTTTTGCGGCTCTGCTACACTTTGTTTTTATATGGAGTTTTTCATATGGTTGTATATTGCGTAGTCAAGGACCCTAGCTGCCTGGGAGCGGCATCAACGTTGCAAGGAGCTGGCGAGCTCATAAACGCTTGTCTTGGCTCTTCAGCCTGCTGGAAAACAAGGTGTGAAGTTGTAGGGAAGGTGAGCATGTGTGATATAGTTATCTCCTTCCTATATGTTTTGCTTCCATTAAACATGGCTGGGGCTTCCTAGATGATAAGGATCAGGTGCTTATTATGACAATATTAAAGGATGGCCCTTTTATCCTTTAGCATCATGACTGGGTATTAGCTATGAGGTGATTCCCGCAAGTGGTCATGCCTGCTTGCGTAATGATTTAAGAGTCGGTGGATGTCTTCTTCAAGCTTCTAGCATTTGCTTTACGTGCTTCTGCCCAATTTGCAGGGGGCAAGCTTAGGAATGTGCTTATGGTGTCCCTCATGCCACGGTGTACCAAGCATGCAGGGTGGCAGCTATAACATGATGTACTAAGGGCAAACTAGCTCAGAATGACCTGGGATTTTGTGGCAAGCTTTTTAACATCATAAATTTGACTTGGTTTGGCCCAGTTGGTGGTGGGCTAGGGTGTAATAGGTCTGTTGTTTGTGCTCATAAGCGGGATTTTCTGTCATTTTTTTTTTTCATGTTTACACCCATCAACATGAGTAAACGTGCTCAGAATGAGCTCAAACTTTGTGAGAGTGAAATTCCTACCCTAGGCCTAGTATAAATGTCATCACTGAAATTTTTGCATGTGTCTACTATATTTGATTTATTTTTTTAGGACAAAAAAAATACGTGTTTTGGGCTAAACCCCATCAAATAGTCTAAACGTGCTTATTTTGTGGTCCTGAGTAGCCAGATTTATTTGCAAATTAATTAATGAATTAGACTCGTGCTCCCGTTGGGGAGTCACGGAGCATTAACCCCGATGGATGGATGGATGGGTGCAAACATTCCTACCGGTCTAATCTATCTACATTGGCTACATACTACATCTATCTAACAGCATTCTAACTACAACATCTATCTAGGCAGCCGCACGCTGCCCTAGGGGGAGCTATCTGGCGTGCCTCCCTCGGGATTGCACACGCGGGCGCTTCCCCACTGGGGGGGGCTCGTTGTCCTCTATGACCTGGGCCCACTTGGCCTTGTCCATCATCTTCTTCCAAATCACGGAGAGGCCTAGGCCCCCCATGTCCTCGACTAGCTGTTCTTTGAAGGTGCGGGCCTTGCGGCGTCTAACATCACTGGGCCCAGCCCACGTCAGGAGGTGCCGGCCAGGCTGGGCTGGTCGCAGTCCTGCGGGGGGGCCACGTGAGGTGTCTACCTGGTTGGTGCGAGCTAGGTGCCCTACTAGCTGCAGGCGGCGTTGCTTAATGGTGCTGGTGATATAGGGCATGCCCTGGTACAGGTCCTCGTTGCGGACATGAGCAGCATATCCTACTCTGAAAATGGAACGCAGCATGCTGGTGACCGCGCCGTCCAGCTTGCGGGCCAGGTCGGCGGTGAGGGTCCACGTCTCGGCGCCATACGTGAGAACAGGAAGGACGAGGACCTTGAACAGCTAGGTCCTGTTTCTCGATCTTGCCCAGGGGCTTGCGCCACAGGGCCCGGTACTGGCGTAAAGCGTGCCAGGCGAGGGAGATGCGATGGTCCACATCAACCTCGCAGCTGGGGAGCAGGCTGCCCAGCAGCTTAACGCGGTCCCGATACAGGACTCGAGAGCCGTCTAGGAGATAGAGGGGCGGCGGTGAGTTGGTGAGCCCAACCGCCAGCTGGCCTCTGTCTTCTTGCTGACCTCAAGCCCCACTGCACGGGCCTCGAGAGCCAGGCAGTCAAGCCATGTCTGCACGTGCTCAGTGTCCTCGAAGAGGGTGGTGTCGTCTGCGTAAATGATGTCTGCTAGCCGAATCTCCGTGTCCGCACCGCCATGCCAGAATTTGTTAGCAACCTGCACTCCTGGTTCCCTGCCCACGATGCGGGGATTTATTTGCAAGGGTGGGGATTTTAGGAAAATATGTGGTTTGGTCACTTTTGGTTTGCCCAGTCTCCTAGGAAAAATCGGCCAAAAATAGCGTCTTTTTCTATTTTTAGCTCATAACTGGGTCATGCTGGGCGGGGTCAGTGCTCCACCAGCGGCGGTGGTCATGCCCACGCGCATGTGAGCCCATAATGGCCCCCATGGATGATGCCTTCAGAATTCAGCCACGCCATGCCTATAATGGGACCTCCCATGGATGTTGCATTAAGAATTTAGCCATGCTATGCCTATGCTAAGACTCTCTTCACCCTTGACGACGACTTGACCCTGGCACAGCAACAACGGCGACGGGAGCTATGGCCGACCTACCTCCAGCTCCGGCAGACCAAGGCGGGGCAGCCGGTGTACTGGAAGGGGGCGGCCATCTACGTCGGCCACAAGCCCTGGCACGCGACCCCCTCGACCACCGCGGCCCCAGCGACTCCAGAAGCCCCAGCCTAGCTAGGGGAATACAGCAGCAGTAGTGTAGAATAGTTAGACAGTGGCCTTGTACATGCCCGCCTACTACAGGCACTATACCAGCTGAGGCCTAGCATTTTTAGTCATGTACATGTGTGCCTATGACGAGCCACCCTCCAGATGAAGCCTAGCTTTATTTTATTGTGCAGTGCCCATGCAGGGAGTCACTCTCTGCTGAGAAGCCATGCCCTAGTTCTTGTATAGCCATGATGATCTTCCCCCTCATGACATGCTCCCCCTTTGCTGGGCATAGCGTGATAGATCATGAGGGTGCAGGTGCCCTCATGATCCCAGGAGCAAGGGTAGCTTACATTCCCACCCTTGCATGAAGTAGCTCAGAATGTATTAAAAGCCATATGCCCCTTCTCAGTGCTATATTTACTCCCAACGGAGTTATGTTATTGTTAATTAATTAATGCATGCCTATGCAGGGAGTTACTCGATCTCTGCTGAGATGCCATGTGTACACCAGTAATATAGCCTAGCAATATATATTAAAAATATAATTATACTTACAGCAGAGTGAAATCACTCAAACCAAAGCAAACGCCCAGCTATAAACCTATATACAGAGCCATGTCAAAGCTCTATACTACGATAAGACCAATGGAAACCGGCCTGACGGGAGGAACCTACTAATAGCCCTGCTGCACCGCAAAATCAGCCCGCGTACGGCGGAGCATGATATCAGCCATGGCCCGAGTCAGCGCCACCGACAAGCGCTGACGCCAATATGACGTCCAGGTCCGCGCCGACCATGGGGCCCGCTGGCCCTCCAGGTCCAGCCGGTCCTCCCGGAGCCGGCAACACTCCTTGAAGAAGGCCGAAGGCGGAGGTCAGGGGCCCCATGGCCCCAAACTCCTCCAGGACAAAGGGCACCACACGATGGTGCCCGACGTCGCCGTAGGCCAGGAGCTTGGCCCGCTCCGCCCGGTCCGCCGTGTAACCTGCCGTGAGGGAGGCCCCAGCCACGTGGCTAAGAGCCAAGGGCCGCGCCACCGAAACGTCAATAAGCAGATGCCGGCCACCCCCCTCAAAGTCCAGCACCACCGACGATGTCATCAGGCCGGTGGTTGGGGGAATAGAAGGCAGCGCCATCCGCATCCTCGGACCGGATGTTCGCGTGGGGGAAAACCGACCGAACCATGGCGAGCACCACCGTCAGGAGGATATATATTAAAAATATAATTACTTACAGCAGAGTGAAATCACTCAAACCAAAGCAAACGCCCAGCTATAAACCTATATACAGAGCCATGTCAAAGCTCTATACTACGATAAGACCAATGGAAACGCCTAACGGGAGGAACCTAATAGCCCTGCTGCACCGCAAAATCAGCCCGCGTACGGCGGAGCATGATGTCAGCCATGGCCCGAGTCAGCGCCACCGACAAGCGCTGACGCCAATATGACGTCCAGGTCCGCGCCGACCATGGGGCCCGCTGGCCCTCCAGGTCCAGCCGGTCCTCCCGGAGCCGGCAACACTCCTTGAAGAAGGCGGAGGTCAGGGGCCCCATGGCACCAAACTCCTCCAGGACAAAGGGCACCACACGATGGTGCCCGACGTCGCCGTAGGCCAGGAGCTTGGCCCGCTCCGCCCGGTCCGCCGTGTAACCTGCCGTGAGGGAGGCCCCAGCCACGTGGCTAAGAGCCAAGGGCCGCGCCACCGAAACGTCAATAAGCAGATGCCGGCCACCCCCCTCAAAGTCCAGCACCACCGACGATGTCATCAGGCCGGTGGTTGGGGGAATAGAAGGCAGCGCCATCCGCATCCTCGGACCGGATGTTCGCGTGGGGGAAAACCGACCGAACCATGGCGAGCACCACCGTCAGGAGGATATATATTAAAAATATAATTACTTACAGCAGAGTGAAATCACTCAAACCAAAGCAAACGCCCAGCTATAAACCTATATACAGAGCCATGTCAAAGCTCTATACTACGATAAGACCAATGGAAACGCCTAACGGGAGGAACCTAATAGCCCTGCTGCACCGCAAAATCAGCCCGCGTACGGCGGAGCATGATGTCAGCCATGGCCCGAGTCAGCGCCACCGACAAGCGCTGACGCCAATATGACGTCCAGGTCCGCGCCGACCATGGGGCCCGCTGGACCTCCAGGTCCAGCCGGTCCTCCCGGAGCCGGCAACACTCCTTGAAGAAGGCGGAGGTCAGGGGCCCCATGGCACCAAACTCCTCCAGGACAAAGGGCACCACACGATGGTGCCCGACGTCGCCGTAGGCCAGGAGCTTGGCCCGCTCCGCCCGGTCCGCCGTGTAACCTGCCGTGAGGGAGGCCCCAGCCACGTGGCTAAGAGCCAAGGGCCGCGCCACCGAAACGTCAATAAGCAGATGCCGGCCACCCCCCTCAAAGTCCAGCACCACGATGTCAGGCCGGTGGTTGGGGGAATAGAAGGCAGCATATATATACCTTCCACCCCATATGTCATGCAGGCCTTCTAGGCCCTCTCCCCAAGCCGCCCTGTGTGAGCTCGATTAGGAGGCATGAACCATCATGGTCATGGTGCAGGTGCACCTTGTGCACCCAGAGCAGGTGAAAACATGGACTACCGGCGCCGCGAACCTTTGCTACGGAACTGTAGAAAACATACCAAAACAACAAAAAACAGACATCCAAGGCTACCGGACAGGATTCGAACATACCTGGTTGGTGCGAGCTAGGTGCCCTATGAGCTAGCTGCAGGCGCCGCTGCTTAATGGTGCTGGTGATATATGGCATGCCCAGGTAAAGGTCCTCATATTTGCGGACATGAGCAGCTATCCTACTCTGAAAATGGATCACAGCATGTTGGTGACCGCGCCGTCCAGCTTGCGGGCCAGGTCGGCGGTGAGGGTCCACGTCTCGGCCCCATACGTGAGAACAGGAAGGACGAGGGATTAATTAATTAATTATATTAATTAATTAATCCGACACCGCCGCCTCCTCTTTACTGGCCATCTTGCTCACATAGACCTGGTGAATACCGATGTCGGCCCTGCCGGTGGGCTTAGGACTGGCCAACCATGCAGGTAGACACCTCCTCCTATGGCAGGGTCACCTTGTCCCGTCGCAACCCGCTGGCAAACTTGTGCGCGCCCCGCACCGACGCGGCGCGATCGACCAGGATCGACGTACCTGTGTGATACAACTGCTTGAGGATGCAGGGCTTCTGGGACCATCTGTACCCCGAGCCCGATGATAGACAAGGAGACATGGGCTGCCGTCTGCGATAAACAGGCTTCCTGAGGGGCATGCTCCTAGCTGTTTTATCCCCACAGGCCCCGCGGCCCATTGCTAGCCCGGGTAGAAGTCCGCAGGTGGAGGTTATTGCCCCTGATGATAGCCGCTACACTACCGCCTCATCTGCCATTACAGTG
Source organism: Mesostigma viride (assembly GCA_009746045.1). NCBI lineage: Eukaryota > Viridiplantae > Streptophyta > Mesostigmatophyceae > Mesostigmatales > Mesostigmataceae > Mesostigma > Mesostigma viride. The sequence continues at coordinate 1,834,267 of RPFO01000667.1, read as the reverse complement.
GAGGACAGCTCAGATGAGGATTATATCCCCCTCTAGTGACTACATGGTTGGTCTCCTTGATATGGTTGGCATGATGCAGACGATATTTGTAACTTTTGTGAAATTATTCTTTAAAGAGATTAGCATACTACTCCGTAGCATGCCCATGCCCATGACACACAAGTACTTACTTCCTTATATGTGTCAGATTGCTATCTAATACACGTACAGTCATTCACGCCTTAACCTTAAGGTGGGTTCGAGGTTTTTGAGTGGTTAACCCAACTTAAGGCATGAATAACTATACTAAGTTGTACTGAACTAAAGATACTAAACTAAACTGTTTTGAACTTAGAATGCCAAAATCCTATGCGACACAACTAATCCGTGCACACAACTTAAGCCAACCCAACTTACGGCGTGAATGACTATATACTAATGACAAGGTGCGCCCCGCTTGGACCTTTGCATGCGACATGCTCACAGGGCGAGCCATGCACACAGGGTCAGCTAGTGCCGGGGGCGATGGCCAGCAGAGCAGCGTTGGGGCCACAAGCGTCCCCCGCTGCGAAAACAAACTAACGAACCCACAAGCCAGTTTTGGTGTGGTGGCTGATGAGCCGTGTGACCACGACAGACGCGCCAGCGGGCGCGCGTGCGAATTGGCACGCGCAGCCTCGTGCGGGAAAACTGCGCGCACGACCTTTATTGAGAAGATTCCAGCTGAGGAGCCAGCCCGGAAGACGGGCGGCTGTTTTGTGGGTGGGCCCACCCCCCACGTGTCCTAGGTTTAACAAGCGAGCTAAAGAAGAGGGCGTGTCTCGGCTCAGGGTCCACAGGACTGGATCCGCCACCGCAACCGCCCATGATGCCGAAATAGCGGCAAGTTTTAGCAGGAAAAAGAGATCAGGGGGAAAGAGGCAGGCTGCCCTTGGCCGGCCACTGGCCACCGTCGGTGTTGCCCCTGTTGCTGGCCCCTGGTTCGTTGGGGTGCAAGCATATTAGTGGCGGGCCTGTTCAGGGGCACCCTGGTGCTTGATAGAGGGCACGCCATGGCTTGGTCGACCATGCCATGCTCGTCACAGCCATGCTCGTGAGAGGGCAAGTCACAGCCATGGACGGCTGAGTTTATATGCTATGTACAACCTCTGGGTCAAGCAGGCCAATGAAAGAGACAACCAGAGCAGTCCTGAAACCAAGCAAGGGTGTATGTACACGTCGGCAATGGCGGCCATCTCGAAGCACTTGTCCCATGTGGCAGCTTGAGGCAGCACGGAGGAAGCCGGATTTGCCCTGGAAGCGTCAGGATAACGGGCTTGTGGGCCATGGTCTGCGATCCGTTCCGCAGTAAGAGGAAGGGAGATATGATAAGGAGAACTTCACCGGTGTATGCCGAACTCGGTGCTCAGCCAGGCGGCAATTTGGGGGTCCTCCGCCAGGGAGGATTCCAAAATGTCCTTCTGGGTCTCTGGCTTGCATGCATATGCTCCGTCGTCAAGCTCGCAATGGCAGGCCGTCTCGCTGCAGCTGGTGAACAGAAAGGAATCTAATGCGCTGCCCGGCGAACTGACGACGCTTTCCCGCACGGCGTCAACGATGGCCGCAACCGCGGTGCTCGGAAGGTCCATCCCTTTCAGTGCTTGCATCAGCTGCATGTCGACCACCTGCGGCGCCTGCAGTCTTTCTCCCACGTGGCGCTCGGGCCTCGTAACAGAAAGCATGGGCTCCGTTTCGGCGTCTGGGATTGACGCGAGAGTAAACTGCATTGTGTGGTCGGTAATCAGGCTGTCGAGGCTGCTCCTGCGGCCCTGCTTTTCCAAGAACATTGGATCGTTTTGAGCAGAAAAGGAGGTGCCAGGTAATAAATATTAGGCCGTGCAAATGTAAGGAGAGCACTACAGACAGACGGGCGCCTCAGATTTTAATGTAACGTCGTGGAATCCGGCCTGATGACCGCCTGAAGAGATGAAAGCGACGAGCTTACCAACTTTACAACTTCAACCTCTTCAGCCGTCCATGACAGAAGCTGCGTGAAGGATCGCACCGCGAGCTCTCGATTGGAACCCAGCATGCATATCCGTTCGCCGCCCGGCAAAACCACATTTGAAAGGAAATGGGACAGGCGCATTTGCAGCATTTTTCGAAGCCGCCACATGATTAACTACACACGATCTGTGGAAGCGCCTTGCCTTCGATCAGTGTCGTCGATCGACACGACCTCGTACAACAGTTTTGTGAGAGTGAAAGGAAACAGGGCGTCGATGGTGGATAAGGCCCTTTCCACATTCGTCAGTTCCGGGGAGTTAGGGTCCTAATTCAGTCGGTTCCGGAACTAGAGGTTTCCACATTGGGCCGTCCAATTAGAAATGTAATTCTAATTAACCGCTAATTCGACCGGAACTGGGGTGGAACTCCTGGAACTCGAAAAAAGCAGTTCCGGCCAGTTCCAGTCAGAATTAATTTTTTTTTTTTGGTCGATGCACGAAAAGGGCGGGGAACACGACGTGAAAAGGGCGGGGAACACGTGCACGCCGGGAAGACAGTGCGGCCACCATCGCTGCCGCGCGTTAGTGGATGAAAGTGCGTAGCCATGATCGCGAGACTAATAGTTATATTTCTCATCGTGCTGGTGCGCTACCTGCAGCTACGCAGGAAGCAGGCCGCGATACGCATTATTCAGGAAAATGCGGCTCGCGAGGCGGAATACATGGCAACCGCCACACAAGTGATGATGGGGATGGCAATGGACGACAAGCCAGACGACCGACGAGGCGGGTGGCAGCCCGGTCGCCCGTGGGCATATGATAGGGCCGCAGGACGTGGATTTTGGGAATCAGCAAAGCGAGGGGGTGTCATGACGGACGCGGACTTCCGTGCAACATTTCACATGACCCGTGATTCCTTTGATCGTGTAGTGTGTATGTTGATCGCGTTAGCTAAAATTAGTCAGCCATGGTTAAGTAAGCTAATGGAATTTGAAGGCACGGTAAAACCAGTACTGAAAAGCTATCAGCCCAGTTCTCTCGCGTGTAGATTGTTTGCTTTCTCGACATTTTGTTCGGACGCGTAGTGCATTATCACGGGAAGCATAGCGATTGGTAGCCAACGATGGCGACGTACGTGAAGCCTCTGCTCTATGACGGGAAGGCATCTGGCGTTGCTGCAACTGGAATCAGGCCAGTGCCATGTTCGGCACCGTGCACGCGGAAATAAGGCGCCGTCACGTTAGATAGCACTGCTGAGGACGAGCTGCGCCTGCCTGCCCATATTTACCGAGTTTGTCTCGCATCGCACTGCATTATTGCTGGCCAGACTTTGCTGTCTCTATGCCCGACAGACTGGTTCACGAACCGTTTTAATTTGCTGCGTGCGTGGCTCCTGCCCTTCCATGGCAATGTTTGCAATTTCGCACGTTTTCGTTGTGATTGTTGGCACATACTACATAGCCATGCACATGACATACTGCATGAAGGTCGCAAAGTTAGGTATAGTTTCTGTTTGTAAATCCTGAGTTCTTGCTTTACACACGGTTCCTTGAAATGAAGGCCCTGGCCGAAGCTCGTTGCTTGCCAAAGCCTTCTTGTGTCGAAGAACAGCGGTTCTCAGTGGGCACATGAAAGAGACGTTGCCAGGCATTTTAAGATTTCCAACCACACGCTTGTCCTGTAACCATGCAATTCATTCCATGTGCGTTATGAATCTGGCAGCTTGTGAGCCTGCAACCATTAATTGCAGTTTGGCACATGTTACAAAAAGTAGGCTCCTTGAATTTAGGCTGCTTTCTCGCTTATTTTTGTTGATGCTATAGGCAACATTGGACTTAACACTAACTTGAGTCCCACCCGCATCCAACCCCCCCAATCATCCATCCACTCCGTCCCTACCCACCCAATTATACCACCGTCTTCCCGCCCACTCTTGAACTAATCAGCCCAACGCCCCAGCCCAAGACACAGGCAAATGCCCATGTAGCCACCCATGTGCGCGTGCCTAGAGACACTCAACTAGCTAGGCTGCATGTATGTGCCATGGGGGCATAATAGGTGCATGGGCGCAGGTGCACATGCAGGCCCGCAGGCATGCACACAAGCAGGCAGGCAGGCAGGTTGACAGATGGGTGGGCAGATAGGCGGGTGGCAGACTTGCAGGCGGGCAGGCAGGAGGATGGGCAGAACATTGGGTGGACAGGCGAGTAAGAAGGTCGTTGGGTCCAAGCAACCCGTTTATTGGTGATGGATTGATGTGTGTGGCGCATGTGTGCAAGTCGGCCTGTGTTTGTGTGCATTTGTATGCATGTGCACGTGTGCTCGTGGGTGTGTGCACATGTTTGTGTGCATGTGTTAGCGTGCATGTGCGCACGTGGGTGTGTGCATGTGTGTGATATTGTGTGCATACATGTGTATGTCACAGTGTGCATGTGTGTATGTGTGCGTGTGTGCGTGTGTGTGTGTGTGTGTGTGTGTGTGTGTGCGTGTGTGCGAGTGTGCGAGTGTGCGAGTGTGCGTGTGTGCGTGTGTGCGGGTGTGCGTGTGTGCGTGTGTGCATGCATGTGTGCATGTGTGTATGCGTGCGTGTGTGCATGTGTGTATGTGTGCATGTGTGTATGCGTGCATGTGTGTATGCGTGCGTGTGTGCATGTGTGCATGTGTGCGTGTGTGCATGTGTGTATGTGTGCATGTGTGCGTGTGTGCATGGGTGCGTGTGTGCAAGTGTGTATGTGTGCATGTGTGTATGTGTGCGTGTGTGCGTGTGTGCATGTGTGCATGTGTGCGTGTGTGCATGTGTGTATGTGTGCATGTGTGTATGCGTGCGTGTGTGCATGTGTGTGTGAACATTTATGTGCATGTGTATGTATGTGGGCGTGTGTGTGTGCTGGGGGGTAGGATGGATAGGGAAAAGAAAGAGTGAAAAATGCAAGGTGTGGGGGAGTTAAATGTTTCACCTCGCGGCAAAAGTCGTTGTGCCTGCCGCGTGTATTGACAAGCAGCTGTGGGCACGGTTGCAGCAAGTGAGTACACGCCAAGGGCCTACACGGTTCATGCAATAGCACACAGCCAGTGGGACGAAACATCTGCACATATTACTTGGGTTCATCTATTTTGCACATTACCTGCTTGGGTTCATCAACTGAATTCTGCACCTTACACTTGCATGGCTCACGGTTTCAATCGCTGCTCAATTGACGGAAAATGAACAGGCAATCAACATTCAGATATGTTAATCCTGAAAAGTGACCTTCCACGTACACCAGGAGAATGAAGGTCGATGCTGCTGTGACGCATGAGCCTAATCCACGTGCTCTCGGAGGTCTCCACCTCGGCAGGAGCACCTGCAGGCGTCGTGGCTCGCTTACCTCAAGCAATATGCGCGTGCTGAAAGCTACCGGGGTCTAGGCAGAGTTACATTATCTGCCCGGAAAAAGCACCTCTTAAACCTTTCTCGGCAACGAAGCTCTGAGCAGCGCTATATTGTCGTGGCCGGACTTCATTGTCGCCATTAAAATGTCAAAAGCTGTTCGATTCATCCAAGGAAAATGCGTGCATGGTAGACAGATCATGAGATGCCCGGGCGTATAGACATGACAAGCAACTGCTTAGATGGCGCTCATCGCGTCCCCTCCTCGCTTCCCTCGACTCAGTTCGTTAAGGCGCCTAATCCAATGTATGGCATAGGCCGCTGTGATCTGGCCGCGCACCTCGGCCTCAAGAACATCTTCTTGCGTCTTAAACATCAGCGCCGGAGGCGGCGGCTCAGCCATTGCAAGGCTTAAAATCACAGCGATGCCAGATGGTTATGGCGTGTAATGCTGGGCGCCGGGGTGCAGTTTTCACTTTAAGTAGGGTCAAGCACGTGCCATGATGCACACAAAAAGGCGGGAACTTGTTCGCCGCCGTTGGATCGGAACTGAATGTGGAAACCCCGTCCCGACTAATTCACCGCTAATGCATTCTAATTCGCCGCGCCGAATTAGACCTCGAGCCTGGAACTGCGGTCCGGACCAATCCGAGTCCTCCTAATTCGCACTAATTCGTCACCATATGTGGAAAGGCTCTAAATCTCCGAATGCACACGTGAGTTTTGCAATCACTGCTTTTAGGGGAATGGGATCAAAAACGAGGAGTTCATTGGTCTTCAATTGACAGAAATATTCGGCAGTTACGGCTTGAGGGGACGAGAATATCTCCGCTAGCCTGCTGCGTCAGTCCCTCAAGTCAGTCCTGCTGCGTGTTGTTGTTGTTGTTGTTGTTGGCGACGCCGCACATGGGCAGCAGAGATTTGGAAACGGCCGAGGGCCAGGACACGAACAGCATGCCATCACAAACATACAAGAAACCTGCTGCGTGTGTGTAAAGTAATGTGGTCACGTCTGAATTCTTGATGGACGGCGTAGAATCATTTTCCTTTTCATGATTAGCTGAAAGTGAAGACTTTGAAGAAATGTACGGCCAGTAGATATGGGTCATGTGATTCAGTGGCAGGATGCGCTCGCCTGCTGCGTCAGTTCATGATCAGTCAAGTCAGTCCTGCAGCGTGTGTGTAAAAAAATGTGGTCACGTCTGAAATTCTCTAGTTAAGGCTTAGAATCAATTTCCGTTTCATGATTGGCTGAAATTTGGGTTTGCGTACAACTGTACGGCACATTGATAAACGTGGGCATGTGCAGGCCTGCAGGGTGTGTTTCAGGCAGGACGGACGGCTTGAATGCGAGATCGCCTATATCTGCTGCGTCAGTCGCTCGCCTGCAATGGCTGTGTTGCAGCGGCAAGGAGTCAGGACTGATGAGGACGCACAACAAAAATATCAGCATCTGTTGACACAAGATGAAATATTTTTCTGCTCCAGCACCTTGCTAGCACTCACTTTTCTTTAAGCCAATCATTTAGGCGGAACGGCCTGGCAGTGTCCATCAGCAGCCGGCATGCGGTTGCAGACTGCAGAGTGCAGGCATCAGCCTCCATCAGCGCTTCGTTGATTTTTTTCACAGCCGGCGCCGCGTCGGAAACAAATTCACGTGGGCGGTGCCGGCCGGCGAATGCCGGCCAACTAACAGCCGGCGTAGGCCGGCCGGCCACGAGCTGGCCAAGTACTACCCGGCCTTGCATACACCCTCGAGTCGCGGGGGTCGGTGCCGGGCTGCTGCCGGCCCGGGCCCTGGCGACTCTGCGGAGTGAGTTGATCGACACACAACAACAACAACAACAACAACGCAACCCTATCGGGCTCGTTTACTCTCCCAACGTTTTACGACCGTCGGATGGGTAAATCCGACGGACAGACGGACAGGTACACCCGAGAACCGCAAAGTGGTAGCCGAAAAACCGCATAGTGGTAGCCGAAAACCGCCTAGTGGTAGCCGAAAAACCGCATAGTGGTAGCCGAAAACCGCATAGTGGTAGCCGAAAAACCGCATAGTGGTAGCCGAATAGCCTTGTCCAGTGGAAGTGGAGGCCAAGGAGGCTCGCAGTCCTCCCATGATGAGAGCCCTGTCCAGTGGCCCGACATGCTGCATGCTGCATGCTGTCGAATCGCCTGTCCAGAGTACCGCACATGCTACATGAACCTTGCTGCGGCGCGCCAGGAGGATTTGGAGCCGTCGGATAAGGAGGAGTTGCCCCAACGCAAGGGGCGACGAAAAAACGGGAATAAATAGGGCGCGCACCGTACGTTGTGCAGGTGATGTTGTCGGGCGTAATGTACGAGAAACACTGGTCTTGAAATAAAACTTGCGTCCCGGTAGGCCGCCGGCCGGACTGGTCCACTCTGTACGTTTTAGTGTTTGCTAGCGTCCGCGTTCCTCCGGCAGGTTGCCGGCCGGACTGGTAGTGTTTGCTAACATCCCAAATGTGTAGTCCCTGTCACCTGAAAACGTAATCAAAACATAATAGAAAACAACATTCAATTGATCGATGATAACGCAGTCCAAATCAACCAACAACAACAACAACAACAACAACAACAACAACAACAACAACAACAACAACAACAACAACAACAACAAGTACAACAACAACAACAACAACAACAACAACAACAACAACAACAACAACAACAACAACAACAACAACAACAACAACAACAACAACAACAACAACAACAACAACAACAACAACAACAACAACAACAACAACAACACACAACAACAACAACAACAACAACAACAACAACAACAACAACAACAACAACAACAACAACAACAACAACAACAACAACAACAACAACAACAACAACAACAACAACAACAACAACAACAACAACAACAACAACAACAACAACAACAACAACAACAACAACAACAACAACAACAACAACAACAACAACAACAACAACAACAACAACAACAACAACAACAACAACAACAACAACAACAACAACAACAACAACAACAACAACAACAACAACAACAACAACAACAACAACAACAACAACAACAACAACAACAACAACAACAACAACAACAACAACAACAACAACAACAACAACAACAACAACAACAACAACAACAACAACAACAACAACAACAACAACAACAACAACAACACAACAACAACAACAACAACAACAACAACAACAACAACAACAACAACAACAACAACAACAACAACAACAACAACAACAACAACAACAACAACAACAACAACAACAACAACAACAACAACAACAACAACAACAACAACAACAACAACAACAACAACAACAACAACAACAACAACAACAACAACAACAACAACAACAACAACAACAACAACAACAACAACAACAACAACAACAACAACAACAACAACAACAACAACAACAACAACAACAACAACAACAACAGTACTGTACAGGCATTGATTCACGCCTAAGTTGGGTTCGAGGTTTTTGAGGGGTCATCAACCCAACTTAACAGTTTGTCGGGTTTAGTAGAATTTTCCGGTGAAATGGGTGTTAGTTTATTTCCATATAACAGTTAAGGTGACCCAGGTATGCCAAAAATAGCCTGAAATGCCTAGTTGTGCCTAAATTGGGGTGCCCGCATTAATAAGGCGCGCCCTGCGACCAAGGTAGCCAGTGTACTGTAGATATATCGTCATCCGGCATAAGTGTAAAGACCTGGTTCATGCCCATGAGTGCATGGAAGACTTCCAGTGGGCTGGGGGTGTCATTGTTAGGGCCCGGGTCCCATACTTTGTGTTGTTCCGTCGCCAGGAGCCAGTAACGACGCATAGCCAGGTTCCAAGAGGAGATAAACCGGCGGACCACGGCACCTCTCGTGTACGCGGCACGTAACGTGAATACGGTCTCGTTGCGAACTTGCCATATGGTGTGAAGCATCGTCGTGCGTAGCCATATCCATGCCATCTGGTTGGCTGTGAGGCTCGCGTCCCGTAATCCCGTGATGCCGAATATAACCGTAGATAGCACTTGTGACGGTGGTGGGGGGAGCTGTAATAGCCATCCACTTGGCCCATATACCCAGCAGCCATTGCCAAACCCCTGCGAGTTGGCAGTCCAGAAATCTGTGCTCAATTGTTTCATCTGGAAAGTTGCATAAGCACGCCGCCGCGTGGGAGTACCGGTGGTGCAGTTGAATGGGTTTAGTAGAATGGGTTTAGTAGAATCATTCACGCCTTAAGTTGGGTTCACGCCTCAGGCGTGAACCCAACTTAAGGCGTGAATGATTCTACTTAATTCTACTAATTTGAACTAAAGATACTCAAACATACTATTCTGAACTTCTTTGAACTTGGAATGCCGAAACCCTATTTGACCCAACTTAAGGCGTGAACACAACTTAAGCCAACCCAACTTAAGGCGTGAATGCCTGTAGTCGGAGTCAAAACTCGGAAACAGTGTGGAAACTGCCTTATTATTTTCATTCTGTAATCATTTCGGTCAGCGTATCGAACGTATTCTGGAACCGATCGAGACAACTCCGTTCGAATTCGCTGGATACGAATCGAATATTCCATGCGCAAAGCAGAAAAAGGTATCCGGCGTTCCTAAATAATCTCGAAGCATTCCGTCCAGTAGGGCTGTTAGCTAATCTCCGTCATGAGAAGTCAGCAGCCTCGCAAGGATTCTAGAAAAAGCGAACCCCCATTCCTGGAGAAAGTGCGACGCGATCGGATTGTCAGCCTCGACGCAAATGAGAGCAGGCTGTCATGTCGTTCCAGTTCCCTGAACGGTCGTGCGCTGCCAGGCATTTCTGGACATTTTGACTTGTGGAAGTCTGTCCACAAAAATCCAAAAGTACGTCAAACTTTCTTTAGCTGTGGCCACGTTGACGGCTTTGTTAAAAAAGGCTGTCATGTCGTCATGTCGTTCCAGTGCCCTGAACAGTCGTGCGCTGCCAAGTGCCAGGCGGACATTTTCGCTGTGAAGTTTTTCCACAACGATCCAAAAGTATGGAAAACTTCCTCCAGCTGTGGCCACGTTTATTGGGGCTTTGTTTAAATAGGAAAGTAACGGAGCTCAGGAGCGGGAAAACACAGACAATCCGATTCTGGTTCTTTCGATTCTAAAAGCGTCTAGTCAACGTTCCCGAACTAGTTAATGAGCACCACCCGCTTGTTTATATATTCTACTAGTTGACAGTTGTCATGCGCCACCGGTGACAGTTGTGTAGCTCCACGAACCCACGACCTCAGCCCAAAGAGGCACCCGCGCAAGCTCGTTGCCGGTCAGCCGGTTCATTGCCGACACATATTGGCGGTTTCCCGGTAGTTGGGAGCAGGTTGTTGTTGTTGTGCACTGGGACACTCACTCCAACGGGCGAGTTTCGCCCATCGTGGGCTCACAGGTTGTGCAGTGTGCACTGGGACACTCACTTCAACGGGCGAGTTTCGCCCGTCGGTGGGCACAAGCAGAGTTTGGTCCCCGTTTTATTGGACAGTACAACTTCAGCATCACGAAATTCAATTCAGATGGACAACTTCAGGGCCGCAAGTTACCGGGCTTACCGCGCGCCAGAAAGACCGAAGGGAACAAACTCGCGGCAGCCTGACGCACGTGCTGCAGCCACGTACATACACAACGCCCCAATATATATAGCCACCCCCCCGCCATTGTTACCCGTGCACTACCACCCCGCGAGCAATTCCTTATTCGTGCTGTCACGACAAAGGTGGACACATTTACAAGCTTTTGCTAACTGTAATAGCTCCTCAAAAGGGGATTTTTTGCTGCCAACAGAGCTCGCCCATGACCATGGACGCACAGAGAAGTGGCTTGACCAGCTCTCATGACCAGGTTGCAGGTGTACGTAATATTAATGATTTTGCCGTTTGCACATTCGCTTGCATTGGTATAAGACGGGAATAATCACATTGTCTTGATTTCTGTGCGCATGTGGGATAAGCATTGATGTTTTTGGCGGATAGCCCCTTGACTGCGTTCCACATTGCAGCCTCAATTGATTACACAAGGCCAGCGACGCACTGCATGCAGAAGAAATGTTGACGCTCTGCAAATTAAATGTAATGAGATAGTGTCGCCTGCCGCTCGCAGCAATCAGGCAGAAAAAAGGAACGCATTTCTGCCCGTATGTCTTAAGTGTTTTCGCCTCCGCCAAACATTGCAATGTGGTTTAATTTCCTGTTTCGCCCTCCAGCTCTCCTGCCTGCAGGTCGATTTCCGAAATCCGCTCTCGCGCGACGCATCTTCGCCGAGCAAGCAGGGCTTTGAAGGAAGCAAGAACGGCTTCCATCCAGCCGACAAAGCAGCGGGCGTCGTGGCCAGAGAACCAGAAAGTCTTACGCACCTTGACGAAAGTGACCTTCTGACCCCAAAGCTCGTCGACGTGTTGCATCTAATGAATTCCGTCAAGCAGCTTAATTTACCGCCCACGGTGGTCGAAGCCATCTCCGAGGCCATACTTCGTAGCAGTTTGCGTTGCCACCCGTCGCCAGCATGCTGCCACGGCCACTCGCCTCATGACGAGGATGCCTGCTACGAGCCATGCCAAGAGGACGACATCAAGCTGTTCCACCGGTCCGAGATTGCGGCAGATCCAGAGGTCGCGTTGTGGCTTGAAAGCACCTTCGGGATCACGTCCAGGTCGCGCAGATGATCTGTCTCCCCAGACGGGCTCCTGTGCTCCTGCACCCAGCTCGCCAGGCTGCCCGTTAGTCGTGTATATCATTAACTCGTCGTCTGTCCCTGGTCCTCTACGGAGGACTGAGTTGAACTCAGTCCTCTCTAGAGGACCGAGTTTTTGGGTTTCGTAGAAAATTCGCCCCGGTCAGAATGTTTGACAAAAAATTTCTCTCAAAATTTATTCAAATACTACGTGAAAAGATCTTTCTTGGACATATTTTTGGGATTTTTTTGGATTTGGTATGCGCGGCTAACTGTACGGTCAAAGTACAGGTGGTAAGGGTACTTTTCCACGTGAAACGCGAGTTCCGGAAATGCACGACCTAGCCATGGCGGCTCGCGCCCATGCATGCAGTTTACGTTTGCGGACGAGTTAGCCGTCCAAACTCAGTAAATAGATTTAAAATGCCCTAAAGATGATATAAATCAATTTTTAGCTCGCGGGGATGCGATTTACCCGGTGTCGGCACTGTTCTTGCTGGAAAAAACTGCGATAAGGCAGGTCGACGGAATTGATGACTGCGCTTGCTTTCCGGCGCAATTTCAATGGCTGATAGGTTTCTTTCTACATTTTAACATGAATTGTATTAGAATATATTGAGTGACAGTATAGATTTGATGATCTCGACCATTCTGTCACGTCATGGTCTATGTGCCGCAAAGTGCCACTTTTGCGGGCACCGCCTGGGCCAAGGTAACGCCAGCCGTGCCAGGTAAAGCCGGATAATCGTTGCCTCTTCGTTCCTTGATGTTTGTACATGAGTTTAAGCTTGCGAGGCGTTGTCAGGTTCAAGTCTTGATGCTCTTTCTTGACCGTTGCCTGCCCCTCTCTAAAACCCCCTTTTCAGATGATGTTAGCAGGCATTTGCCTTAACCCAGTGTAGTTGTGCAGGGTTTTAGGAGCTGTGCAGGTTTAAACACCTTCATAGATGTTAGTTATTCTTTTGCTACGTTCATACTGCATGATTGTGTGGCCACGGGCTGCGTCAAGGGTGCATTCAAGCTTTTACGGGTGAGTGAAAAGTCTTGGTGACAAACCACTGCCATCATGTGCCAGCAACTATGTTGGCCACATCATGGCAAGGCAAAACAGTTATAGCCATATCTATTGTTGTTTGAAACAATGGAAATATGCTTAACCTACCCATTATATTGGTGGTTGGCACTTATAACATAACCCTTTGTTGGTAGGTATCCAAGCCCATTCCCTACATGCATGCATAGGCTCTCACTACATGATAAGGTATGATATACCTGAAGTATGATGATGCAAGTGTGTTGTCCTGTAATGCTTGAAGGGAAATGAGTTGATTGGGATGGTTGGTGGCCACGGTGATGTAGTATGACCGCACTTACATGCTAGCAAAGTTAGCAAAAGCCCCATTCCTCTCCTGAGGACTGAGAGTTTTTTAATTGTTTCAGGCAGTTGCAGTGGCCAAATGGAGCCCAGTTTTTTGCCACGCTTCAAGAACTATGTTGTTTACGTGCCTATATTTTTTCTTCATGCACCAGGATTTGATTGAATTTTTCCCACTCGTTCTTATCCCGAAAAATGCAAATTCGCGAGGGGCGCCCAACGTCCGTGTAATTTTCAGGTGTTCGGGTCAAGTTTTCACATATGCAGTATTTTTGCCAACAAAATGATATCTAGTACACCCCAGATCCACATCAAAACATTTGGGATGGACCCCCCACCTAGTCGCTACACGCGGTTGAAAATTGTCAACTCAGTCCTCCTGTGAGGACTGAGTTGGGACAGACGACGAGTTAAGCGCAGGCGCTGGCTGTGTTGCGTGGGCTTGGCCCTGTGTATGCCGGGGCATGTCATGGTGCCCCTTTGGGTCAGCACTGTGCCCAGTTGAAAGGGCAGCCGGAGCGCACTGGAACTGGCTGGCACTCTCCCTTCTGCAATGGCTGGCAGCTGGAGTGCGATGGAACTGGCTTGGAGTTTCCTAGACCATTCTGGGCCTTGTGATTGCTGCCTCTGGTTCCATTTGAACAAGGCATGTCAAGCTTCTAGATCAAGCATCAATATTCCTCAAGGTCTATCGCTCTTGTCGACAATTGGGGTAAATAGGGCTCCCATGAAACCAGGTTCATCACCCTTGCACATGAATCTGTGTTGCAACAGACAATAGCAACCTTCTTGTCCAGCGTAGTCAGGTAGCTAGACTAGCCATGCAGAGCGTGGATCAGCTGCAACCCTGCATTTGAGTTTGTGTGTTATGGTTTGAGCAACCATTATTAGGGTGCCTCTTGTGGGGCCCTACTGCACACCATATATATATGCCCCGCAGTCCATTCACTGCTGTGGCATTCTGGTATGGCTGTGCTAATGCAGGCAGTGTATATTATTACTTTTCTCAGAGCATCCAAGCCTTTTGCACAAGGCACACCTCTTTATGATATTTGCGTACATGCTGGGGTTTCCAGCAGTGAGCTTTCTAACCTTCTGCTGATGCTCCTGCTGTTCATTATTTAATGAATTAGTTACACGCGGTCCCACGTTGGGAAGCCGCGGAGCTTTCAACTCCCTAAGTGATTTGAAAAGGCCTACAGTTCTTACGGGTTCTCATGTAGGGGGCAGGGCCCTGCATGGTTATAATTGACATGATATTGCGCCCGAGGTGGGTGATGCATGTGCGCTTAATTTCAGTCCCTATACCGGAGGAGGCTCAGTTCCCCCCCACCCCCATCAGCCATATGGATCAATACGTGCTACATGATACTGATACCCCAACGGAGTGCATGTAATAAAAATATATCATTCTTCATCATCCTGAACGACTCGAAAACGCGGAAAAGATAACGGCAGGCTCGAGCTACCATGGTCCGGATTCTCCCGATTTCTGGCCTGCGCTGGTTGTCTCTTTGATATATAAATAAATAAAACATAATAATATTTTAAATACCGGAGGAGGCTTCCACTACCTGATGCTGCCATGCTAGCTTACTTCTTATTCTGTGCACATCTTTTTAATTTGCATATCACGCCCGAGTATACAGTAGAGGACAGCTCAGATGAGGATTATATCCCCCTCTAGTGACTATATGAAGTGAGACAACTATGCCTGGACGCATGGCGATCCAACGCCGTGGAAGGACTGGTATATGTATTCATTGTCCACGCTACTTGTTATGCCACGCTCACATGGGTCTTATTGCATCCACAGTTTGCCGGATCGGTAGCATGTCCTTTTAGCTAGCGCGCCCGAATGCAGCTGTGGCATGCCTTTGGCATGAAGGAGACTGGGGGTCTCTGCCCTTTCTCCTGTTGTGCACACACAGGGATTAAAAGCACTTTGGTGCTCCGTGACTCCCCAACGGGAGCACAAGTTTAATTAATTAATTAATTAATTAATTAATTAATGTATTCATTGAGAATGATAATAGATTACGGAGGTGAGATGGGCATGTGCACAACATAAGGAAAAACCCGAAAAGGAGAATAACCCTGAAGAAATTAACAGGAATCTGACACGGACATCCAAGGATCACGCCAGCTGCACAAGGTACAACTAACTACATCACAAAACTACGACACGCAGCCACATCGCTGCCGGCCCACCATGCAGGCCTGGGAGGGATCTAGACCGCATTAATTAATTAATTAATTAGACTCGTGCTCCCGTTGGGGAGTCACGGAGCATTAACCCCGATGGATGGATGGATGGGTGCAAACATTCCTACCGGTCTAATCTATCTACATTGGCTACATACTACATCAACCTAACAGCATTCTAACTACAACATCTAGACCGCATGGGTCGCCACAAAGTCGGCCCGGGTGCGGCAGAATTTAACACATCAGCCACGGTGCGAGTGAGGGCGAGTGACAGGCGCTGCCGCCAATACGAGGACCACGTGCGGGCAGACCACGGGGCGGTCTGACCCTCGAGGTCAAGGCGGTCTTCACGGCGCTGGCAGCAGTCGTGGAAAAACTCCGCTGTCTTGGGGCCCATGGCCCCGAACTCCTCAAGGACAAAGGGGATGACCCGGTGGGGCCCGGCCCCACATTGCCGGCGTAGGAGGCAAACTTGTCGCGCTCAGCCACAGCGGCAGCAGCGCCGGCATCCACAGCCGCCCGGAGGATGTGGCGACCGGAGAGTGGCCGAGCCACGGAGACATCGATGAGCAGGTGGCATGCAACCCTGCCCGTTGTAGTCAAGCACGGTAATGTCGGGGCGGAGGTTGGGTGAGTAGAGGGCGGCCCCATCCGCGTCCTCGCACTTGACGGTGGAGTCGGGGGAAAGACCGACCGAACCACACAGTTGACCCGGAGGAGAGCGGTATGGAGATAGAGGAACCAGTTCTGGTATAAGTGCTGTCCTCCGGCTTTTTGCCTTTGCAAAGGCAGGCACCGTGTGCAGTTGTTGGACGTTTGGAATCATGGCATGGCTAACGTGATGACTGACTAGCTAGACCTTTTCAGTGGTTTTCCATTTGCGGGTATTTCCTCGTAAATGGTGGGAGAGCGATCGCAGCAATGGTGCTCACCTTTAGACACTCCCGGCCAGTTAGGCTCGAGACACACGCCCTGATCAAGCATGCTGTTTCCGGCCCCACCGTGTAGGTCATCAGCTCTACACGTAGTAGCTCTACACGTAGTAGCTCTACACGTAGTAGTCGCTCTACACGTAATCCAGCCATAATTTCAATGCACAAGGATACACATTTCCATGCATCACCATTCATCTTCATCATCCTGAACGACTCGAACACGCAGACAAGATAACGGCAGGCTCGAGCTACCATGGTCCGGATTCTCCCGATTTCTTCTGGCCTGCGCTGGTTGTCTCCTTGATAAGTGTGAACACCGCATTTTCTCCCTCTCTCTTGCTTGGACTACTACATGCAGAACAAGAAGTGGTGGCAGATGATTGTCCATGCTCACATGCCAGCCCCGGTAAGCACGCCCCCCCCCCCCCCCCCCCCCCAGGAGGAATGGGCGCTTTGCTGAGTAGAGTAGCTAGGATTTCCTAGACTACCTTGAAATTAGCTTAAAGCTAGCTTAGTTCGGTTTCGCGGCTCCGCCACCCCGGCACCCATCCAGCAAGGAATACGTGCTACATGATCGCCCATTCATGGCCTGGTTGTGTCCTGCATGTCCCCATACCTGTTCATTATTGTCGTGGATCACGTCATGCGCCGTGCACGTGCGGCCGTGCGCGCTTTACTGCTCTTTAGGGGTTCGAGCCAGGCTTGGACATCCTTTATAACGTGAAAGAGCACGGCGGGGTTAGACCTGGTGACCCCCTTGCCGACCTGATTTATGCGGATGACACCACCCTCATCGAGAGCCCCGAGCACATTCAGACCTGGCTGGACTGTCTGGGCCTGGAGGCGAGGGCGGTGGGGTTGGAGATTAGTGTCAAAACTGAGGCGATGGTGATTGGGGCCTCCAGTACACCACCGCTGCCGCGCCTGCTCGACGGGACGGAGGTCCCGTTCCGCGACCGCTTCAAGCTGTTGGGGAGTTGGCTTCCTGACACTGCCGACAATGTGGACCCCCGCATCGGCCTTGCCTGGGCCAAGCTCCGTTCGCTCAACACCTACTGGCGCTCGAAGGGCATGGGCGAGCACCGCAAGCGCATGCTCTTCAAGGTCCTCGTCCTCACGGTGCTCACGTATGGCGCCGAGGCGTGGACACTCCCACCCAAACTGGCAGCTAGGCTAGACGGCACGGTTTACAGGATGCTCCGACAGGTCCTTAACGTAGGGTTTTCCGAGCGTTCGTCATCAGAGTCTTTGTATCATGGCATGCCTCGTATTTCGGACGAGATTAGGCAGCGTAGGATAGCATTTGTAGGACACCTTGCTCGCACCAGCCAGGTCGACACCGCCCTTGGTCTGGCCGGCCCCCAGCGGCTTGGCCAGCCAGGGCGCCACATTCTGACCTGGCCTGGCCCAGAGGGCATTCCCAAAAGGGTAGGGAAACCTGTCACGACCTACATCCAGATGTTGCTGGACGACCTAGTGGTCCCAGCCCAGTTTGAGCACCGCATCCACTCTCTCTCCCGTCTTTGGACTGCCATGCAGGACAAGACGCGGTGGAAGAGGATTGTCAAGGCGCACACGCCCGACCCTGTGGGCAAGCCCCCTCCCCCCAAGCGGAGGCGGCGTTTTGATGAGTAGTGTAGTTAGGATTTTCTAGACTAGATAGCTTAGAGTTAGGATAGTTCGATTACGCGGCTTCCCGTCCACCCCATCCATCATGGAATATGTGCTACATGATCTCCCAACGGAGGCATGTTATAATTTAATTTAATTTAATTTAATGATCGCCCAACGCAGTCATGTTAGAATACAATTCAATTTAATTAAATTTAATTTAGAGTGGGAATTTCACTCTCACAAAGTTTGAGCTCATTCTGAGCACGTTTACTCGAGTATGAGCTCATGTTGATAATTAATTAATTAATTAATTAGACTCGTGCTCCCGTTGGGGAGTCACGGAGCATTAACCCCGATGGATGGATGATAAGTGTAGACATGCCAAAAAAATTGAATGGAAAATCCTGTTTTGAGCACAAACGCCGCCCCTGTTACACCCTTTCCCACCACTAACTGGGCCAATCCAAGTGCAATTAATTTATTTATGATGGTGACAAGCTTGCCATAAAATCCAAGTTCATTCTGACCTAGTTTGCCCATACTACATTATATTACAGCTGCCTATTAATTAATTAATTAATTAATTACAGCTGCCTCTCTGCATGCTTGGTACGTACACCATGGCATGAGGGACACCATAATTAATTAATTAATTAATTAATTAGACTCGTGCTCCCGTTGGGGAGTCACGGAGCATTAACCCCAATGGGTGGATGGATGGGTGCAAACGGTCCTACTGGTCTAATCTATCTACAACATCTATCTACAACAGCTATCTACAACAGCTATCTACAACAACTAGTCTAAGCTCTCTACCCAAGGGGACCTGTCTGGCGTGCTTCCCGTATGTTTGCACACGCGGGCGCTTCCCCACGGGAGGGGGTTCGTTGTCGTCTATGACCTGGGCCCACTTGGCCTTGTCCATCATCTTTTTCCAAATGACGGAGAGGCCTAGGCCCCCCATGTCCTCTACTAGCTGTTCTTTGAAGGTGCGGGCCTTGCGGCGTCTAGCATCACGGGGACCGGCCCACGTAAGGAGGTGCCGGCCAGGCTGAGCTGGGCGCAGTCCCGCGGGGGGGCCACGGGAGGTGTCTACCTCGTTGGTGCGAGCTAAGTGCCCTACGAGCTGCAGGCGCCGCTGCTTAATGGTGCTGGTGATGTATGGCATGCCGAGGTACAGGTCCTCATTGCGAACATGAGCAGCATGTTGGTGACCGCGCCGTCCAGCTTTCAGGCCAGGTCGGCGGTGAGGGTCCACGTCTTGGCCCCATACGTAAGAACAGGAAGGACGAGGACCTTCAACACTGAGGTCCTGTTTCTCTATCTTGCCCAGGGGCTTGCGCAACAGGGCCCGGTATTGACATAAAGCGTGCCAGGCGAGGGAGATGCGGTGGTCTACATCAGCCTCGCAGCTGGGGAGGAGGCTGCCCAGCAGCTTGACGCGGTCCCGATACAGGACTCGAGAGCTGTGAAGGAGAAAGAGGGCGGGCGGTGGCTGAGTGAGCCCAATCGCCAGAGCCTCCGTCTTCTTGCTGACCTCAAGCCCCACCACACGGGCCTCGATTGCCAGGCAGTCAAGCCACGTCTGCATGCACGTGCTCAGTGCCCTCAAAGAGGGTGGTGTCGTCTGCATAGATGATGTCCGCCAGCCGAATCTCCGTTTCCGCCCCGCCATGCCAGAAACGGTTGGCAACCTGCACCCCTGGTTCCCTACCCACGATGCGGCAAAATCGCTTGCGCGCCTGAATCATTACGTATTCGACCACAATAATGAACAGGTAGGGCGACAGCACGCAGCCCTGCCACACACCCTTCTGTAAACCATAAAGCCATTCCTAAGCTTGCCCCCTTCACATTGGGCAGATCGAACCACGTTAATCAAAAGCTAGATGCTTGAAGAACACATCCACCAACTCTTAAACCATTATGAGCAGGCATGACCGCTTGCGGGAATCACTCATAGCTAACACCAAGTCATGACAATAATGGATAAAAGGGTAATCCTTTATTGACAAAAGCAACTGATCCTTGCCATCTAGGAAGCCCCAGCCATGTTTAATGGAAGCAAAACAGGCTGGGAGGAGATAAGTAACTCTCACATGCTCACCTTCACTACAACTTCACCTTATTCCAGCAGGCTGAAGAGCCAAGACAGGCGTTTATGAGCTTGCCAGCTCCTTGCAACGGTGATGCCGCTCCCAGGCAGCTAGAGTCATTGACTACGCAATATAGAATGGCTACCATGTTAAGAGCTCCATAAAGCAAGCGTAGCAAAGCCAGATATCTGCCCGATGTATTCTTGGTAGCTTTAAGAAGCATGGCATACGCAGCGTCAGGAAAACCATTGAAAGCTGCGGAAAATCTGACAGCGCAACAGCAACAAGTGGCGGACAAAACGGCAAGAACAAACCGGAAACGGCGCCAAAAGCTTCATGCCAGGAACAATTAGAGCGCAAACAGACTGGGAGGTGACATGCGTCAAATGAACGTACCACGGACGGCATTATTTCCTACCCAGGCGCGCAAGAAAAGCGAGTCATCCATAGATGGCTTGGACGCTGATCGCGCAGGCCTGAAGGATATCATTTCAGAAATGACGGGACATGGCCGCGATCGAAGCCGCGTAGGCTATTTTCATCGTTGACATTACTAAACGATTCTTCCTGCATTAAGAGAACCCACGAAACTTCAATTCTTGCGTCGCAGGCGCGCATTCTAAATTACTAATTGCGGTCATATTTCGGATTAGCCCCCCGTGCTAATCTGGATGAAGGAAGGCTTGGCCGATTAGGCAATATTTTACCCAACGCACGTCGCCATGGCCACCTCCGCACGAGGTGCGCGCATTGTGCACCACAATTTCACGATTCGGCCGGGGGTACCGACGGTACCGGTGCGAATTTTTTGGCGCGAAATTCGGGGGTGTCCCGTCCCCTTTTTTTTCCAGGTAAATAGGTGTACGTTTATTCCAAATATAGCCAGTAGTTAATCCCTGCTAAGCCTAGGGTATCAAGGTCCCCTTCCCCGTCCCCTTTTAATAGGCGCACACCGTCCCGTTCGTACCTTTCACCCGTATTTATCGACCCGTATTTATAGCCTAGCGTCACCCGTCACCCGTCACCCGTCACCGGGTGCTCCCAACACCGGGTGTGATTTCCCAAACCCCTGGGCAGGATGTGCTCCGCCAGAAAATCCCGCGCAAGTCAGAATGTCAGATTGTCAGCAGGCCCTCAACCAATTATCATGGTGCGGCCCAGCACTTTAAACGGTTTCGTGGATGCTGGGTAATAAGCTCAATCACTAATTATCTCCAGGCCTCTACTGTAGCCGTGTATTTTTTCATGTCAAATCCCGCACAACCTGGCACAAGTAGTAGGTTACACCTGTATACCTTAGAAGTTGTCAGCAGGCCCTCAAGGAGCCGTATCTAAACATATTTATACGCCGACCCCCTTCCTGTGGCGGATCTCAATAGTTCCCAACCCTGATCATAATGGTACGGCCCAGCACTAAAGCGCCTGGTTTCAGGGGTGGTGGGCTGCTGGGTAAGCTCACGCCGTGTCTTTTTCTTCTATTTCGAGATCGCACTGAAAACATGTTCACAAGCCAGCTCGAGCACGTGGACTCATCAGATCTTATTAGCAGCTGACAACTGACAAGTCCATCGGGAATGCCGGAAAGGGATTTCTTATTCCGGCGCCCAATGGCCTCCGGGACAGGCGCGCCGCGCCAGACTCGCCCGCCTTTGGGCTTTGGGCGTCTTGGAATTTGGCTTTGGGCGTCTTGGAAGTTGGCTTTGGGCGTTTGCTCTTTTGGCAGATTTCTACACTACACTGGTACTACGTAAAAAAGCACAGACTGGTGCGGCGTAACATTTTTAAACTTGGTAAAATTACCGCCGCACAGCCAGCCAGAACTGGACAAGGTGATGGCCGCAAGTAGTCGTTGCTGGGCTATCGTATTTGTAGCATGGGGCGTTTCACCGAGTCTACGGTTAGCATGATGGGGAGGATTCCTAACCTTCATTATGTGGGTTAAGTAGGGGTGGTCATAGTGGCCGGTTTCCCTCGCTTCCTTGTAAACCAGGCTCTGCGTCAAGATCACAGACGACCGGGTAAGTAGTTGTTCCAGTCTGTTCTAGTTTGTATGACGCCTGCTATTAGGCGTTCTTGTTATTGTCGTTCATCATCGCCGTGACCGTCGTGGCCAGCAGCGTGCTTTTTTTACATACCGGATGGGGTCGACTTGTGTATTGATAGCGCATTGGTGAATATCGCTGCATGGAGGAATATCGGCTACAACCCGCGGGAAAGTGCTGGCTCCAATGTTCTTTTTGTATGCAGGCTGACGGCACTGCCAAGCCGGAGACGAATATGACGCTCGTTAAAATGCCAGTCATTCAGACCGACTGCGCGACTGGTTGTGGGATACACGTTCCTGGTTTTGGGATGTGTTCCTTGTTGTGGGATACTTGTTCCTGGTTGTGGGATACACGTTCCTAGTTGTGGGATAGTCGTTCCTGGTTGTGGGATGTGTTCCTGGTTGTGGGATACTTGTTCCTGGTTGTGGGATGCACGTTCCTGGTTGTGGGATAGCAGTTCTTGGTTGTGGGATGTGTTCCTGGTTGTGGGATGCACGGTCCTGGTTGTGAGATGTGTTGCTGGTTGTGGGATACTTGTTCCTGGTTGTGGGATACTTGTTCCTGGTTGTCGGTGGGATACTTGTTCCTGGTTGTGGGATGCACGTTCCTGGTTGTAGGATACTTGTTCCTGGTTGTGGGATACACGTTCCTGGTTGTGGGATGTGTTCCTGGTTGTGGGATACTTGTTCCTGGTGGTGGGAAGCACGTTCCTGGTTGTGCGATACTTGTTCCTGGTTGTTGGATACTTGTTCCTGGTTGTGGGATACTTGTTCCTGGTTGTGGGATGCACGTTCCTGGTTGTGGGAAACACGTTCCTGGTTGTGGGATACTTGTTCCTTGTTGTGGGAAACACGTTCCTGGTTGTGGGATACTTGTTCCTGGTTGTGGGAAACACGTTCCTGGTTGTGGGAAACATGTTCCTGGTTGTGGGAAACACGTTCCTGGTTGTAGGATACACGCTCCTGGTTGTGGGATACTTGTTCTTGGTTGTGGGATGCACGTTCCTGGTTGTGGGATACTTGTTCCTGGTTGTGGGATACTTATTCCTTGTTGTGGGATACACGTTCCTGGTTGTGGGATACACGTTCCTGGTTGTGGGATACTTGTTCCTGGTTGTGGGATACTTGTTCTTGGTTGTGGGATACTTGTTCCTGGTTGTGGGAAACACGTTCCTGGTTGTGGGATACTTGTTCCTGGTTGTGGGATACTTGTTCTTGGTTGTGGGATACTTGTTCCTGGTGGTGGTAAACACGTTCCTGGTTGTGGGATACTTATTCCTGGTTGTGGGAAACACGTTCCTGGTTGTGGGATAGTCGTTCCTGGTTGTGGGATACTTGTTCCTAGTGGTGGGAAACACGTTCCTGGTTGTGGGATACTTGTTCCTGGTTGTGGGATGCACGTTCCTGGTTGTGGGATAGTCGTTCCTGGTTGTGGGATACTTGTTCCTGGTTGTGGGATACTTGTTCCTGGTTGTGGGATATACTTGTTCCTGGTTGTGGGATGCACGTTCCTGGTTGTAGGATACTTGTTCCTGGTTGTGGGATACACGTTCCTGGTTGTGGGAAACACGTTCCTGGTTGTGGGAAACATGTTCCTGGTGGTGGGAAACACGTTCCTGGTTGTGGGATGTGTTCCTTGTTGTGCGATACTTGTTCCTGGTTGTGGGATACTTGTTCCTAGTTGTGGGAAACACGTTCCTGGTTGTGGGAAACATGTTCCTGGTTGTGGGAAACACGTTCCTGGTTGTAGGATACACGCTCCTGGTTGTGGGATACTTGTTCCTGGTTGTGGGATGCACGTTCGTGGTGGTGGTAAACACGTTCCTGGTTGTGGGATACTTATTCCTTGTTGTGGGATACACGTTCCTGGTTGTGGGATACACGTTCCTGGTTGTGGGAAACACGTTCCTGGTTGTGGGAAACACGTTCCTGGTTGTGGGATACTTGTTCCTGGTGGTGGTAAACACGTTCCTGGTTGTGGGATACTTATTCCTGGTTGTGGGAAACACGTTCCTGGTTGTGGGATAGTCGTTCCTGGTTGTGGGATACTTGTTCCTATAGTGGTGGGAAACACGTTCCTGGTTGTGGGATAGTCGTTCCTGGTTGTGGGATACTTGTTCCTGGTGGTGGGGAACACGTTCCTGGTTGTGGGATAGTCGTTCCTGGTTGTGGGATACTTGTTCCTAGTGGTGGGAAACACGTTCCTGGTTGTGGGATACTTGTTCCTGGTTGTGGGATACTTGTTCCTGGTTGTGGGATACTTGTTCCTGGTTGTGGGAAACACGTTCCTGGTTGTGGGAAACACGTTCCTGGTTGTGGGAAACACGTTCCTGGTTGTGGGAAACATGTTCCTGGTTGTGGGAAACACGTTCCTGGTTGTGGGAAACACGTTCCTGGTTGTGGGATACTTGTTCCTGGTTGTGGGATAGCAGTTCTTGGTTGTGGGATAGTCGTTCCTGGTTGTGGGATACTTGTTCCTGGTTGTGGGATACTTGTTCCTGGTTGTGGGATACTTGTTCCTGGTTGTGGGAAACACGTTCCTGGTTGTGGGAAACACGTTCATGGTTGTGGGAAACTTGTTCCTTGTTGTGGGATACTTGTTCCTGGTTGTGGGATACACGTTCCTGGTTGTGGGATACTTGTTCCTGGTTGTGGGATACTTGTTCCTGGTTGTGGGATACTTGTTCCTGGTTGTGGGATACTTGTTCCTGGTTGTGGGAAACACGTTCCTGGTTGTGGGAAACACGTTCCTGGTTGTGGGAAACTTGTTCCTGGTTGTGGGAAACATGTTCCTGGTTGTGGGAAACACGTTCCTGGTTGTGGGAAACACGTTCCTGGTTGTGGGAAACACGTTCCTGGTTGTGGGAAACACGTTCCTGGTTGTGGGAAACACGTTCCTGGTTGTGGGATACTTGTTCCTGGTTGTGGGATAGTCGAGCAAAGTTGTGGGATGTGTTCCTGGTCCAAATATAAAGGGGCACGGGAATTAGCGATAGCAGAGGGGGCTCGGGAATAACGTTAGCAGAGGGGCACGGGCACTAACGTTAGTGAAGGGGCACGGGCACTAACGTTAGCAGAGGGGGCTGGGCACTAACGTTAGTAAAGGGGCACGGGCACTAACGTTAGCAGAGGGGGCTGGGCACTATCGTTAGTTAGTAAAGGGGCACGGGCACTAACGATAGGAGAGGGGGCTGGGCACTAACGTTAGTAAAGGGGCACGGGCACTGACGTTAGCAGAGGGGGCTGGGCACTAACGTTAGTAAACGGGCATGGGCACTAACGATAGCAGAGGGGGTGTGGGAATTAAAGTTTATTAGCATAGGGGGGAAATAATTATAGTAGAGGGGGGGGCACTAACGTTAGCAGAGGGGCACGAGCACTAACGTTAGTAAAGGGGCGCGGGCACTAACGTTAGCAGAGGGGGCTAGGGAATAACGTTAGTGAAGGGGGGTGGGCATTAACGATAGCAGGGGGGGGGAGGGCACTTACGTTAGCAGAGGGGTGTGGGAACTAATGTTAGCAAAGGAGGGGGGGGCACTAACGTTAGCAGAGGGGGCTGGGCACTAACGTTAGCATAGGGGGTGTGGGAATTAACGTTAGGGCCACGCACTGCCGGCAGTTACCACTCCCTGTGATGATTGCATGGATGGCTTGTGGGTTCTGGCATGGGGTAGCACTGCCGGCAGTTACCACTCCTTGTGATGACTGCATGTCCCCGGCTTGGTTGTTCTTGCATGGGGTGGCACTGCCGGCAGTTACCACTCCTTGTGATGACTGCATGTCCCCTTGACGCAAGGACGGCTTGTGTGTTCTTGCATGGCGTGGCACTGCCGGCAGTCACCACTCCTTGTGATGACTGCATGTCCCCGGCTTGTGTGTTCTTGAATGGGGTGGCACTGCCGGCAGTTACCACTCCTTGTGATGACTGCATGTCCCCTTGACGCAAGGACGGCTTGTGGGGTCTTGCATGGCGTGGCACTGCCGGCAGTCACCACTCCTTGTGATGACTGCATGTCCCCTTTATGCAAGGACGGCTTGTGGGGTCTTGCATGGGGTGGCACTGCCGGCAGAGGATACTTGTTCCTGGTTGTGGGATACACGTTCCTAGTTGTGGGATAGTCGTTCCTGGTTGTGGGATACTTGTTCGTGGTGGTGGGAAACACGTTCCTGCTTGTGGGATACTCGTTCCTGGTTGTGGGATGCACGTTCCTGGTTGTGGGATACTTGTTCCTTGACATGTTCGCCGTTATTCCTCCATGCAGTTATTCCTACACGCACATCAAGATAGAGCTATTAAATATTTCCTTGTACATCCAATGATGCTACGTCTTGGCTATGCTCACATTACTTGCCCACGCTCCTTGTTATGATAAGCTCACATGGGTCTCATTGCACCCACAGATCTTGTGCACAGGATCGTTTAGCGTGTCCGATTGCAGCTGTGGCATTAATTAATTAATTAATTAGACTCGTGCTCCCGTTTGGGAGTCACGCAAGTGTGGCATGCCTCTAGCATGAAGGAGAAAGGGGGTCTCTGACCTTCCTTCCTGTTGTGCAAACAAAGGGATGAAAGGCAGTTCGGGCTCCGTGACTCCCCAACGGGAGCATGAGTCTAATTAATTAATTAATTAATTACCTACCTACCTGACCTACCTATCATTGAAGTTCTAACTAGCTCACTAGCTAACTAACTGACTAACTATTTTAACCAAGTAAGTACTAACTACTAACTAAACAACCCCCGTTGCTCTGCCGAACTAAGTAGATGCCCTTCGATTAAAACGCACAAATCGTGAATGATGCAAGCTACCGTGCCGACGCACAATTGATTCTTGCCCCCCTACGCGTCTAAATCTTGTATTGTTGTCATTAAGCGCTCAACGTGCATGGGGCTAGCTGCCCCAATATGAGATTCCACGGACAACACCGAAAATGAGAAACCACAGTAGCTACCAGCAAGTTACGAACACAGGACCTCCCTAAATCTAGTATCAAGTAACGTTATTTCCCCGTTTCGACGAACTTGGTCCATTCACATTTATAGCGGTGAATAAACTGTCACACCTTGCTCAGGCAAAGTGCGCCAAGTCCTACAGCATGTCTCCCCATGTCATTCACTTAAATAAGGAAGGGAAATGTAAAGCCATGCATCGTGAAGCCGTATGAAAGGGCATAACCACCCGAAAAATCAAGTTGGTACGTATAGTGTCAACCCCCTCTGCTAACGTTAGCACTTGCCCGCGCCCCTTTACTAACGTTAGTGCTCGTGCCCCTCTGCTAACGTTAGTGCCCCCCCCTCTACTATAATTATTTCCCCCCTCTGCTAATAAACTTTAATTCCCACACCCGCTCTGCTATCGTTAGTGCCCGTGCCCCTTTACTAACGTTAGTGCCCAGCCCCCTCTGCTAATGTTAGTGCCTGTGCCCCTTTACTAACGTTAGTGCCCAGCCCCCTCTGCTAACGTTAGTGCCCGTGCCCCTTTACTAACGTTAGTGCCCAGCCCCCTCTGCTAACGTTAGTGCCCGTGCCCCTTCACTAACGTTAGTGCCCGTGCCCCTCTGCTAACGTTATTCCCGAGCCCCCTCTGCTATCGCTAATTCCCGTGCCCCTTTATATTTGGACCAGGAACACATCCCACAACTAGGCTCGACTATCCCACAACCAAGAACGTGTTTCCCACAACCAGGAACGTGTATCCCACAACCAGGAACGACTATCCCACAACCAAGAACGTGTTTCCCACAACCAGGAACGTGTTTCCCACAACCAGGAACGTGTATCCCACAACCAGGAACGTGTTTCCCACAACCAGGAACAAGTATCCCACAACCAGGAACGTGTATCCCACAACCAGGAACAAGTATCCTACAACCAGGAACAAGTATCCCACAACCAGGAACGTGTATCCCACAACCAGGAACAAGTATCCCACAACCAGGAACAAGTATCCCACAACCAGGAACGTGTTTCCCACCACCAGGAACATGTTTCCCACAACCAGGAACGTGTATCCCACAACCAGGAACAAGTATCCTACAACCTGGAACGTGTTTCCCACAACCAGGAACGTGTATCCCACAACCAGGAACAAGTATCCCACAACCAGGAACGTGTTTCCCACCACCAGGAACAAGTATCCCACAACCAGGAACGTGTTTCCCACAACCAGGAACGTGTATCCCACAACCAGGAACAAGCATCCCACCACCAGGAACGTGTTTCCCACAACCAGGAACAAGTATCCCACAACCAGGAACGTGTATCCCACAACCAGGAACAAGTATCCCACAACCAGGAACGTGTTTCCCACCACCAGGAACATGTTTCCCACAACCAGGAACGTGTTTCCCACAACCAGGAACGTGTATCCCACAACCAGGAACAAGTATCCCACAACCAGGAACAAGTATCCCACAACCAGGAACAAGTATCCCACAACCAGGAACAAGTATCCCACAACCAGGAACAAGTATCCCACAACCAGGAACGTGTATCCCACAACCAAGAACAAGTATCCCACAACCAGGAGCGTGTATCCTACAACCAGGAACGTGTTTCCCACAACCAGGAACGTGTATCCTACAACCAGGAACGTGTTTCCCACAACCAGGAACGTGTATCCCACAACCAGGAACGTGTTTCCCACCACCAGGAACATGTTTCCCACAACCAGGAACGTGTTTCCCACAACCAGGAACGTGTATCCCACAACCAGGAACAAGTATCCCACAACCAGGAACAAGTATCCCACAACCAGGAACAAGTATCCCACAACCAGGAACAAGTATCCCACAACCAGGAACAAGTATCCCACAACCAGGAACGTGTATCCCACAACCAGGAACAAGTATCCCACAACCAGGAACAAGTATCCCACAACCAGGAACGTGTTTCCCACAACCAGGAACGTGTTTCCCACAACCAGGAACGTGCATCCCACAACCAGGAACAAGTATCCCACAACCAGGAACGTGTTTCCCACCACCAGGAACAAGTATCCCACAACCAGGAACAAGTATCCCACAACCAGGAACGTGTTTCCCACCACCAGGAACAAGTATCGCACAACAAGGAACACATCCCACAACCAGGAACAAGTATCCCACAACCAGGAACGTGTATCCCACAACCAGGAACGTGCATCCCACAACCAAGAACGTGTTTCCCACAACCAGGAACAAGTATCGCACAACAAGGAACACATCCCACAACCAGGAACAAGTATCCCACAACCAGGAACGACTATCCCACAACCAGGAACGTGCATCCCACAACCAGGAACAAGTATCCCACAACAAGGAACACATCCCACAACCAGGAACGTGTATCCCACAACCAGTCGCGCAGTCGGTCTGAATGACTGGCATTATAACGAGCGTCATATTCGTCTCCGGCTTGGCAGTGCCGTCAGCCTGCATACAAAAAGAACATTGGAGCCAGCACTTTCCCGCGGGTTGTAGCCGATATTCCTCCATGCAGCGATATTCACCAATGCGCTATCAATAAACAAGTCGACACCATCCGGTATGTAAAAAAAGCACGCTGCTGGCCACGACGGTCACGGCGATGATGAACGACAAATAACAAGAACGCCTAATAGCAGGCGTCATACAAACTAGAACAGACTGGAACAACTACTTACCCGGTCGTCTGTGATCTTGACGCAGAGCCTGGTTTACAAGGAAGCGAGGGAAACCGGCCACTATGACCACCCCTACTTAACCCACATAATGAAGGTTAGGAATCCTCCCCATCATGCTAACCGTAGACTCGGTGAAACGCCCCATGCTACAAATACGATAGCCCAGCAACGACTACTTGCGGCCATCACCTTGTCCAGTTCTGGCTGGCTGTGCGGCGGTAATTTTACCAAGTTTAAAAATGTTACGCCGCACCAGTCTGTGCTTTTTTACGTAGTACCAGTGTAGTGCAGAAATCTGCCAAAAGAGCAAACGCCCAAAGGCAAATTCCAAGACGCCCAAAGCCAAATTCCAAGACGCCCAAAGCCCAAAGGCGGGCGAGTCTGGCGCGGCGCGCCTGTCCTGGAGGCCATTGGGCGCCGGAATAAGAAATCCCTGCCGGAAATCGCGCAATCTTTTCATAAAAAAGTCACATCCCCGCGCATCACAAGTCAGCAACAGTGCATTTCGCATGGATATGCACGACGCGACTCACGCCTGCTGCTCAGTGCTTAACGTATCGACGAGATGAGTTTCGCAATTAATTGCCATGGACAGGATGCTAAATTAAGGCCTGCTGAGACGTCGACATTGTTTACCAATCGCTGAGACCTCACACTCGACTGCGTTGTTGAAAGATCCTAAATCAGTTTCGGATTTCACGATGTGGGGCTTGCGTCGCGTTCGAGTTCGGGTGTTTCAATTTCGGTTAAATTTGTTACTGTTTACCAAGCAACAGTCAGGCCGGAGTTCGGACCCGACGGTCTCCACGAGTCGCTCGTTTACAAGCTTAAAAAGTTCGACCTCTGCGGAGGCAGGATTCCCCGGTCCTGTAACGGTAAACCGTGTCAGTCTTTGTCCTAACAATTAGCCGATGCTTAGAGCAACGCGTGGCACGCAGACACTAGATATAGTGGCTCAGTTGCCAGCCCGATTAATCGATTGCCTTGTTTCTTACGAAGTATCAACCATTGTTCATGGCCGGGGTTTCCTCTGTGTGACCTTGCCCTTCCAGATGCCTCGCTTCGCCAGAGTCCCAGCCGCTGTACCAGTCTTCCGCGGGACGCCAAGAGGATCATCGAAGGGTACCGGCGAGGAAGGCAGGCGGCATGAAAGGGGCCTACGTTCGGATCATGAAGGAAATCTCCAGATGCCACAGCTCGTCAACCTTCTGCAATTTATCGAGAGGGTTGAGCAAATGCACCTGCCGCCGGCTACGTTGGATGGAATCTTGCAAGCCGTGCTCGGCAGCGTCGTCCCAGATGCCTGTCAGAGAGAGGGGAGTGGCTGCGCCGCCGCGAATTTGAATTCTCCCCTATCTCCTGGCAACATCAGGGCCCGCGTGATGCGCTCTCCCATGTTTGCTGACCCCGAAGTGGCAAGGTGGCTGAAGTGTGAGTACGGGTTTACCTGCTGATCCTGACCAGCTCAATTCCGCCCATGCGGCCATGCGTGCATTTACCGAAGGCAGAACCACGCAACATGTACATAATTTTTTCCATGCCATGACCGTTCGGCATGGGTTGGCCTCGGTACACGATTTTCGCTCCTGCCTCAAGTACCAGGGTGTTCGGCCTCACCTGACCAGGGCTGCAGGCCAACTGAGACTGCAACACGTCGCGGTCTCGTGAACCGTACGTCCCGTGTAGCTGCGAACGTTGTTCATCGCACGATGTGCGTATCAGTGTCAGTTACCCCGAGTTATGATTGAGGGCGCACGCAACGGCATTGCAAGCCAAGCCTTTTGGGAAGCCGTGGTCACGTAACAGTCGGGGAATGTCTGCCAGCCAACCGGTTGGGAAGCCGCGGTCACGTAACAGTGGGGGCATGTCTGCCAACCAATCCGTTGGGAAGCCAAAGTCGGGGCATGTCTGCCAAGCAACCCATGTGGAAGCCATGGTCACGTAACAGTCCGGGCATGTCTGCCCAACATGCAATCCCCACGTGTACAGGTCCCGAGCGCAAGGCCACTCAAACCGGAGTGGCAACGTCGCAGCTAGGTGAGCACATTGCGAGCCTGCCCAGGCAGGGTTGGGACCCGGGCCCTTGGATCCCGTGGTATGGGTTACGAATGCTGTGAGCCTGTGACCTGATGTCAGGCTGGGCAAGAGATGCGCGACGGAGGATTGATCCTTCATCCTATATACCTAGTGCCTAGATCCCTCCAAGGCGGTTTCTCATGTGTGCCTTATTGGCTGCAATATGTTCGCCACAGCCAGAGACATGCGGCAGATGGGCACGAAAGGGGCTCTGGATGGCGCAAGCTCAGCCTGCATGCTTGCTGCATGCGCAGTCGTGCTCCAGATCGCCATGGAATGCAAAGGGCAATATGGATGGCTCTATATGCCACTCTTGCATGCTGAGAGCTCCCTGCCGAGCTGCTCGTTCCTCACGTTAATGTCTACAACGTGGACAGTGCTCAACAGGCATTACATGAGAGGTTCTAGCACACCAAAACCCATTTAAAAGTCTTCGGTCCTTGACTCTTTGTCAGGTTGGCTCCCAAGGCAACAGAACTTGGGGCTCTCCTAGTAATCACTTCTCTGTAGTGAGCATTCTTTGGGATGTCATGCTGCAGGCAAAGACTTTGTAATTGTGCGTTTTTTTAGTTATTAGTATGCAGTGTGAACCAAAAGTCATCGCCTATTCGCGATTTCTCATTATTTAGTATATTTTAGTGAGACAACTATTCCTGGATGCATATTGTCTGATAGTGTACTGTGCAGTGGGTAGGTTAATTTAATTAATTAATCAATCAATTATTTAATAGAAATGTGACTGCGTCACGTGAGCATAATAAGTCGAGTGATTTATCTAGTACCAAATCCGAAAGGCTTGCATCACTCCCCGGACAGGAGAACTTTTGCGGATGACTGTAGGTGTAAGTTGGCGATGCCATGGTAACCGGAGACGTCCGTCCTAGAGTCAGCAAAATTGGTGCGAGAGGTCCCCAGTTCGATTCCGGTCGGATTCATTTGCAGATCGCGTTTTTCCGCGTTTTCCGCGGCCCGGCACTGAACGCAAATGGTTTTCACCTTTGCGGAGTGTCTGATCAGAATAATAAGTCCTCAGTGGGAGGGGAACATGGGATGGAATGGATGATGTAAGCTATCTAGGTCCTAGTTACAGGGTTGTGGGCTCCACGGCCCGAATCGCTATGAATGCCATACGCGGTCACACGCAGAGCCCCCACAGACTTGGGGGTGGTCTCCTTCATCACTACTTGCCATCTATCCTTGCGTACCATCTGGCTCCATATTACAGACAAACCAGGAGGCTGCCCAGGTGTGAGCCCGTCACGTCTAGTGTAGCACATGTCCATGCCGAGTCTATCACGAAAAGTCCACGGGTGGCGGCCCTGCCGCGCGCGGCCTGGGGCACGCCAGGTGAGGACGTACACATCGCCCAGGCTGGGCGGGCTTATTACCAGCTAGTCTATCTGATGTGTCTACACTAGGAGAACCGGCTCGAGAAATCCTGATATTTGCCTGAGATTTGGACCTCAGGGCTTGAGATTTCCTGAGATTTACAGGGATTTCCCGAGATTTTCTTGAGATTTCCTGAGATTTACCTGAGATGGGCCTGAGATGGGCCTTGAGATTTCCTGATATTTGCCTGATATTTGGTGACTCGAGAAAAATTTCTACTGCGCGAAACAGCACTCTGAGATTTTCTACAGTGAAAAATCTCAGGCCTGAGAAAAAAAAACACAGAAAAGCTCAAGAACACTCAACTGAAAATGATATCAGGGCGATCAGAAATTGCAGAACAGGTGTTCTCAGGGATAATAAGATATTAATTAATTAATTAAACTCGTGCTCCCGTTGGGGAGTCACGGAGCACTGAAGTGCTTTTAATCCCTGTGTGTGCACTTTTTTGTTCATTGCCAATGATAACGTCACAACAAAAAGATGATAAATTCTTCATCGTTGAAATGGCGGATCTTGTAGATTGATCACGATTCTTCATTTATTCTGCCCCACTGTGCTTCGTTGCACATTTTCCTGCACGCATATAGCATAAATCAGGAAGGGGAAAAAACAGCATGAAGCAGGACCACGATTAGAAAGGCTGGGCTTCAGCATATGCACATGTACACCAAACCGAACGGCAGGCGAGAGGCAAAACTAATAACATCATACTCGACATAAACCTGCCTAGAACAGCGATAACTGCATTACAGAAATTGTTAATTAAAAAAAAAAAAAAGAATTAAACCAAAGAAAAAAAAAAGGAACGGATTCAGGAACGAGGGCATGGTAAATGCAAGGCATGGCTAACTTTATGGCCACCAGCGTTTATTGAGCACTGCCATTCGTCGACTGTATATCAAGGAGACAACCAGCTGTTGTCAAGGTCGACTGCCACAACGCGTTCAACAGTCTGTCCCGCGCCAGCATGTTTGCGGCAGTCATGGAGTCCTTCGAGGACTTGTACGCTTGGACAGCCGTGTGCTACGGCCAGCCCGCCGGGCCAACTGGTTCACATCATGGAGGACGGCACTCGCGGCGGCCTGCTGTCGCTGCATGTCGGGCACCCAGCAAGGGGACCCCCTGGGACCCCTGTAGTACTTTGCCGCCCCTCGAGGTCCAGGGTTGCCTCCAAGCGGTCCATGCTGCCCACCCGGCGGTCGCTATCCAGGCCTACTTGGATGACATCTACCTCATGGGCCCTGTGGCAGCCGGACACCACCGCGGCTCTGCTGGCACTGCAGACCGCGGTGGCGCCGACATCAACCTCCAGTTGACCCTGGCCAAGTGCGCGGTGTACTCGCCCAGGGGTGATTGCTCTGGCTTTCCGCCCCAGCTATTGGGCCGGGACGAGCGCCTCCATGGGTTGGATGTCCTCGGCGTTCCGGTTGCCCTACCAGCCATTAAGAATGTACTCCAGCACGCAAAATGTACTTCGTACCGAAGTTTGTCTTTTTATGCTGAAAATTGTCATGCATGATGTTTGCAACCAAAATAGACCTCGTACAAAGTTTGGTATCGATCGGACGTCATCTTGGTGACATTTGCTAGCAATACATGTACATTTTTGTCATTTTAAATTAAATTAAATAGTAATAAATAGGAAACAGTACTAAATCACGTCAAACCATCATGGATATTTGCAAGCAACCTAATTACCACTAGAATAGACCATGCACAAAGTTTGGGGTCAATCTGAACTCAAAATAGTGACGTTTGCTAGCATAAATACTGCATTTTTTGCCATTTTCAAGCATTTTGCTTAGTGTAAGCTACTAAACAATATCAAACTACGTCATAAAGCTATGAAATATTGGAAGCAACCTAATTAATTAATTAATTAATTAAACTCGTGCTCCCGTTGGGGAGTCACGGAGCACCGAAGTGCTTTTAATCCCTGTGTGTGCACTACAGGAGAAAGGGCAGAGACCCCCAGTCTCCTTCATGCCAAAGGCCACAACGGTCTGAAAGTGCCAAAAAACACCCATCTTACTCCTCCTAGCTGCACTAATATTCGGATGATGGTCAAACTTGGTGGCTGGCTTCTCCATGGTACCCAGATTTACTGTGCCAAGTCACACCTTGGTTGGCCACTTGGTGCTCACAGAATGGTGACGTCCAAAAGCATAAAAAATGCCGAAATTGCCAGTTTTATTCATAATTAATTCCACAAACAACACAATTAATGTCGTTTTGACCTGGAAATGGGCAGACACATTAAATATAACATATGCAGCTCAAGTACTAAGTTGCACCCGAAATAGAGATGGGATGGCCAGAAATTATGCTGTCAACCGTCACAAATACGGTCATTTGGAGCATTTTATGGATCATTAAATGCACCCAACAGTGCAAATGAGCTCAGATTAAGCTGGAAGTAAGCAAACACTTTACTTGCAACATCTGCAGGCTGGCTGCAAAGTTGCACCTTGATTGAACACCAACTAGTTACATGATTCTGCTGTCACGCGTCACTCTCGCGCAAAATTTGGATATATAATGCACCACAGGTAGCGCAAATGAGTTCAGACAGAGCTGAAATTTTTAATGCAATTTAAATAGAGCATGCTGAACATGATTGCCAAGTATTACCTCAGTCACACCACAGATGACGATGTGTCACAGTGACACGTGACAGCAGCCAACATCATATAATATTTCCTTACAAGTTCATACCCCATAACAGTACGAGCTGAGGTAAGGTTGAACTCCAACTTGGTTATCTCCACCCATACATGTGGCATGCACTTCATCATGGAAATACATGAACAGTTGTCTCTTTGATACATCAATAGTATTAACTACCAACATTCCAATGGTGGGGCGTGTTGAGAGAGAGCAACTAGTTGGCAAGTCAAATAGTGGTTCGAAGCAAACATGGCTGCACACTACATTTGCTTGCAGTTGCTATCTAACATCTCTAGCACATTAACTAGCCAGCTAGCTCGCATGCCAAACAATCTTCTAAAGGTGCATGGGCATTTTTTTATGTGTTGTTCATCGTGCACCCTGGACTACCAATCCTAGTGAAGCATGGGCTATGCACGGCAGATGGAGGATGTGGCCATGGGCATGCCATGAGCAGATGCCAGCGAAGGTGCTGGCAGCAGGCAGGTCAGGCAGCAGTAGTGGGATCTAGTGATGCAGAAGAGAGTGGCACATGTGGTAGAAAGTAATGCAGATGGCAGTAGTATGGCCAGTGGCACGAGGCAGCGATCATGAAGGCTATCGTTATGCAGATAGACGTTATGGTCTAGCCTTGAGGTTATGTTGCTACTGCTGCATGATGGAAGGGAAATTTATGTGGCAGGTGGCACGGTACAGCCAACAGTGGTGTAGTGTGCAAACCAACTCATTGGGGTGGGCTTGTGGTGAAAGCTCTCCATTCAGATTTCCGTGGCAACACACCAGGTCATGATATTCTGTGGTGCTGGCAAGTGGTAGTGACAGATTGATCATGCCAGTGATTGATAGCAATGGTGAGCAGTAGGGTGCCTTCTTTGATACTACTGGCATTATCTGTTGTGCCAGGTGCCAGCTATGTCAGCTGCCGATGCTGCTAAATGTGGCCCCAGTTTCTGGTGCTACGATAGAAGAGATGAAGAGGGCCGGCAGGAACTTGTGGCTGCAATCACGATCAAGGCTGCGATGGGCGAAGTCAATATGGCAGATTGTGGCAGCAATGGTGCAGGGCCTGGCGTTATCGTTAATGGCAGATTCCATACTGAGTTGTAGGGACACTGCCAGCAGTTACACCAACAGGCGAGACTCATGGTGGTGGACGTTGCTCCTGGTGGGAGTCTATAATATCTGTCACATGGGTATGCGCACACGATGCACCTGGTGGTCCTCCATGCTAACGACAGGAATGTTGGTATTGCTATGCAATCGTGGCACTGCTAACAACGGCGTAACAGTGGTAGGTGTGTTGGGGTGGTGGGGAGTGATGTGGCAGTGGTGTGGCAGCAAGCACTTTGGTAATCGTTATTGTGATGTTGTTGTGAGCCCGTAGAAGGTGTCCTGGTGAGATTCATGCCTCTTACGCAATGCTGTAAGCCCATTGTGCACTCTGTTGTGCCCGCAACAATATTCATCATCATAGGCAGCAACCATATCAAAGACAAATCAGCCCCCTTCCATGTATAGTACTTAATTCTCAGCCTGCTTCAACATATCTGAATGTAACAAGGGCAATGAATCCTGGGTTTCCCAAGGCAGCAACAACATCTGCGCACTTCACATACCTGGGCTCCCCCCTGGTTTCTTCGTGCCTCCCAGCCCCAGATCAGAACACGCCGCCCATCATTGATAAACATGGTGCATTATAATCTGGCCAAGGAAAGAGGTTGAAATACTTACCAACAGGTCCGCTAAAGTGGAGCCCCAGCAGCGTGTTGTATGGCCTGTGAAAGCTGGATAAGCTCCAGGGTTGCACATCAACACACCTATATGTGCTGACTGTTGAATACAGGACATGTACCTTCTGTTTGTTGCCTTCAGGCTCAGCTTCCTACGCCATGAATTACACTTGGAAGAATGAACAGGCGCACATCACGCTGTTTGGGGAGGCTGGCCATGGCTTACGTCTCCCTCTCGAGCAGCGATGCTTGACGAGGCGTCCGGCGTAACATGAACGAGGCGCTTTCACGAGCCTCGGGGAAAGAGACAGGCAGAAAATCTGGAAGGGGAACGGGGCTGGCTTCACCCTACCTTGGATCCGGATGCCGAAAAAGCAGGTTCCACTGTACAGCGTCGACTCAACCAGCGCAATGCGTATTCATGCTTCATTTCGCAACGATCGCAGGCGATATTCAGTGATGAGCGCAGGTCTACACTACAGAGCCAGCAAAAAATCAGGCTGGGCTTCGCTCTAGAAGTTGTTGAAGCGCCCTGCGCAAATGGGATGACAAAAATGAAAGAAACGAGGGAGTGGCATATTTTTACGTGCGTTGCCATGATCAGCCCCGCACGCACCCTCCCGGCAGTTCCAACTGCTGCGGCAACGAGGCATTTACAATGGCAGTCGTTTTAACAAAAAGTTTTTCGGTCAAAATTTTTTGAATTAGTCATAGAACCGTGCGAGCGGCTTACCTTGAACTACACTGTCGCCGTTTTCGATAAGTTTCCGGTGTGACTTTTTGGGGGTCCACTGCAAAATGCAGCGGACCTGACCCGACCTCGCGAAAATGCCCGCCCTTTTTCTGTTTTCCTGAAAAAATGGACCGATTTCTTTAGGATAAAAAAATATCTACGTGAAGTAGATGAGTTATGAAGGCTCAAAATGAATTCGCTGTCCGTAATGTGTTCTCAGGACGGTCGCTAGGATTTTCACGGCCGCCATGGGTGCTGCGTGACTTTTTGCCTCGTCGTCACCTTCCCGCCCACCAGATTTTCGGGATCTCGCGCCAATTTGGTGACGGAGTAAGATGGTCGTTTTTGGCGGGGCTCGGACCGTTGTGGCATGCCACAGCTGCAATCGGGCGCGGCTAGCTAAAAGGACAGGCTAACGATCCGGCAAACTGTGGGTGCAATAAGACCCATGTGAGCATGTCATAGCAAGGAGCGTGGGCAAGTAATCTGAACATAGCCAGGGCGTAGCATGGCTGTACTAGAACTAGGCTAAGGCTATGGCTGGTTGTGTACCGTGCGTTGGCGGCACGTGACTAGGTTTGTTGGCACAGCTAGGCAAACATTCTAGGCATGGCTGCCTTAGCGACAGTGACTCCAATGGTTACAAGCTAGGGCTATTGCTATTCTAGCCCGCTGGGGGCGTCCACATCTTGTGGTTGATCATCAGGTCCCCGCCCCTCCAGTACACCTTGGGCTTCTGGGGGTCCTGCTTATGGCAACCTAATTACCACTAGAATAGACCATGCACAAAGTTTGGGCTCAGCTCAAGATGTCAAAATAGTGACGTTTGCTAGCATAAATGGTGCATTTTTTGCCATTTTCAAGCATTTTGCTCAGTGTAAGCTACTACACAATATCAAACTATGTCAGAAAGCTATGAAATGTTGGAAGCAACCTAAACACCACTAGATTAGACCATGGGCCAAGTTTGGGCCCAGTTTGATCTCAAAATATTGACGTTTGCTAGCATAAATGGTGCAATTTTTGCCTTTTTCAAGCATTTTGGTAAGTATAGTTGCCTCAAACTATGTCAGAAAACTGTGAATTGTTGTAAATAACCTGTTTGCCACTACATTAGACCATCCTCAACTTGTAAGGTCAGGCATAGGTAAAGGTAGTGACATTTGCTAGCACTATATATGAGCAGATTATGCCTCTTTTCGCATATACACATTAAAAATAACAAGACAATATTAAATCATGGCCTTAATACAAGGTGTGCAAATGCAGATCACACCAGATCGGATGACCCATGATGGGTGGCTGCATGCCAACACATCTACCAGGCTGCAGGGTGAGAGGCCACATCGCTACAAGACAGGAATCCTCGCAATTGCACACCGCTAGTACACTGCATACCCCAAGAGGATTTGGCTACAAGCCATAAAAGTTTGGCCATGCTAACACATTCTTCATCCAAGCAAAGTGCAGCCTCTCCAAACTCAACTCATTGATGCAACTAGGCCAGGCGAGCATGCTCTACTTGCCGATAACCATGAGTAAACTTGTGTACCACTTCATTCCATGCGCCGGTAGATGGCACCGTCTCATCTACCAGTCATCCCCGGCTCCCATTCCGCATCCTCCTCTCCGTCTCCCTCTCCCTCTTCCTCCTCCCCCTCCTCCTCCCATTCTCCCTTCCCTCTCCCTCCCCCTCTCCCCCTCCTCCCCCTCCTCCTCCCCCTCTTCCTCCCCCTCTTCCTCTCCCTCTTCCTCCTCCTCCCCGCCTTCACTGTCACTGTGCACAGCAGGGACGGCATCGTCTATATGGGTGCCATCACCTGCGTTCACGGTGCCAGCCTAGCTCCTGTGGAAAGAAGCGAGCGCGGCCAAATGCCTCGACTGGGTGTGGGCAGCCGCACACGAACTGCGTCACCTCCGCCAGGGCATGATAGTCCTGCCCATCAGCCCACATCGCCTTGATGAGCAGGTGACCTCCCCTTTCCTGAACCTTAGTGACCCAGCCATGGAAGCGCTCCCTCTTCCTCGCTGTCCCCGGAAACATGGCACACAGGCGCATCCCGATAAGCGCACGTGCTCCATGCTCGGCAAAGTAGGCATTGCAGTCATCCTTTGCTGCTGCCCTGGCGGCGGTGGCAGTCTTGTAATGCTCAAAGTCAATCTGCGGGTGCTCTTTCAACGCCGCCACCGTGGCAGCTGACAGTTTGCCGGTACCGATCAGCTCAGGCTGGTGCACCTCTGCCGTACCGCCCACTGTCCAGTGCTGCAGGTGTACATCAGAAATGGGGACCGTCATCCCTGCGCTGCCGCCACCTAATGTCACTCTAGAAAACTGGCCCGGCCACGACGGTGCGTAGTAAGGAGAGGCGACAATGCTGTCACGCTCCGTGCGATCGCCTTTCAGATCAAGGACCTTCACCAGCATGTGTGGTGCTTACGGCATTCCCTGCCCGCAGGTGACGGCTGGCCGCTTAACAACGAGTAGGCCGCCGCGTCGTACGAGGCTTCCATTCACCTTTGAAGGTGTGCCTGCCGGCAGGCACACCTTTGAAGGTGTGCCTGCCGGAAATCAGTGTGCGCAAAGCGGGCGTTGCCGTTGATGTGCTCCCTCGCGCAGCGGGCGCACATGCGCGGTTGATCTGCGCTTGAATCTCGCGGGCAGGGCAAGCGACGTGTGAGATGACTTGTTTTATGGGCAGCCTCAGTGCTCGTGTTGCCCGCGCAACCGACTGGTCGCCTGCAGATCGCAGCGGTAAGGGTACCGCCTTGTTCGCTTGCAGTTCACGCTTCTCTTTGAGCTTTTGCTCCATGATGTTGAACAGATTCTCGTTGTTGGCACGCACATCCTCCACGGACTTTGGCACCTGCTCAATCCATCCGTCCAGCAACTGCTGCTTCTCAGCGGCGACGATGTCGGGAAAAAGGCTGTGAAGGCTAGCGCAGGTACATCTCCTGGCACCGCCCTCGTCCCATTCAAAAAGCAGCACTAGACCAGGACTTCCTTTGGGGGCCTGGCCA
The DNA here is from genome assembly GCA_009746045.1 of Mesostigma viride. NCBI lineage: Eukaryota > Viridiplantae > Streptophyta > Mesostigmatophyceae > Mesostigmatales > Mesostigmataceae > Mesostigma > Mesostigma viride. The sequence continues at coordinate 1,792,697 of RPFO01000667.1, read as the reverse complement.
CGCTCTATGAGGAGGCACCCATAGACAGGATCTCCCTGCGGGGTGTACCCAATGGGCGTGACCCCGTCACAAGCCTCGCCATTAGGCCCTGTGGGCTGCCACTTGTTCACCGGTGCATTTACCAACGTCTCCGATGCGGCTAGGCGCCAGCGGACATACACGGTCATATCCGGCCCCAAAACACTTCGAGATCGAACACCTTCGAAGAGCGGTGCCTCTCCCTCTTGGCTTCGGTTGCTGGCTCATCATCCAAGTCGGCGGTGGCGCCCGCGCCCGCACCCGCGCCGGCGCCTGCGCCCCCACCCCCGCCCGCGCCCGCGCGCGCGCCTTGGGTGGCGCCCGCGCCCGCACCCGCGCCGGCGCCTGCGCCCCCGCCCCGGCCCGGGCCCGCGCCCGCGCCCGCGCCTTGGGTGGCGCCCGCGCCCGCACCCGCGCCTTCTCCCCCGCCCCCGCCCCGCCCGCGCCCACGCCCGCGCCATGGGTGTGGCCCGCGGCTGGCTTCTTCGGAAATGCGTCCATCGATTTCACCCACCGGCCAAAGTCGCGGTGGATGCACCCTTTCAGCCACGTTGTGACATCAAGCGCGGCGTCCCCAATAGAACAGTCATGCAATATGAATAATCATTAGTATCAACGATGCGTTCATGCAGGCGTGAACTGTGAAATACAACAAGCATGCAACAACGACTCCAGCACACTTAGTAAATACTGCTCATGATATCTGTGGCACATGCAACATGGTTAAAACACACATGGATGACCTGTATGGCTGCACATGAACTGTCCACCTAGAGAAGTCTAGAAATTCAGCATGATATCAAGAGCCATCCACACAAATATATGTCTTACCGCAGCTTAGGGCTTCTTCGGGTTGAGTTGGCGAATCGAGCTTGTTGAGCCCTGCTCGAAGTAATGCTCAAATGCGATGCCCAGGCCCGCCAGCACATCATCAAATGTGATTAGTTTCACAGGTGGTCCGAAGAGTTCCAAACGTGGTTGCTAATTTTCAGGCAGTGCCTGAAGGCCGCCTCGAAAGTGAAACGCGAAAGTGAAAAGGGGTCACAAACCCTATGTTCATATCCTTGACTCCCCCGTCGAGAACGAACCGAAAACCAGCGCCATGAACGAACTTGTGACGAGTAGATGACGACATCGTGGTTATGGCGTCGTACCCCCCCTGGTGCAGCTGCTGCTTTATCGCCGCCTTCCTGTCCTCTTGCTTCCGCCCGGGCGAAAACCAGGCGCTTCGCAATGCCTGGAGATGTGATATTCTAATGGGCTTCATGCACTCGTGGCCGCACTTACAGTCGAACGTCTCGTCGGTCACTAGGCTGCCGGCATGGGTGCTGCCGCTTAGCACTATGGCTGCGAACTTGCGCTTCCCATGGTGTCCCATCACCATGATAGCGAAAGCCAGGAAGCAGATAGCCACGATTATGTCCCAGCAAAGCCATAGCACACCTTCCGTTTCGACCGCCATGTCGGCCACTAGTCCGGATAGCTCAATGTGCACCTGACCTTGACACTAATCGCACAAACAGCCACAATTTTGCAAGCAAGAAGACATGGCTACCTCGGCATTTCATGAAATGTACTTCGTGAAATGCATTTCGTGAAATGTACTAAGGAACGTGATTGGCCGGCGTTCGCTCGCCAAATCTCGTTTTAATTGCAGCAAACAGAATCTTCGCCGGCCAATCACGTTCCTTAGTACATTTTGCGGGACCAATCACGTGCCTTAGTACATTTTGCGAGATTTGGCGAGCGAACGCCGGCCAATCACGTTCCTTAGTACATTTCACGAAATGCATTTCACGAAGTACATTTCATGAAATGCCGAGGTAGCCATGTCTTCTTGCTTGCAAAATTGTGGCTGTTTGTGCGATTAGTGTCAAGGTCAGGTGCACATTGAGCTATCCGGGCTAGTGGCCGACATGGCGGTCGAAACGGAAGGTGTGCTATGGCTTTGCTGGGATGATTATCATCGTAGTACATCATATGTATTACAGTACATTTCACGAAGTACATTTCATGGAGGCAGAGGGAAAGTTCCCGTTCATTGTGAGTCGGGGTTAGCAATCACGGCAATGTCGATACATGTACTTGCAGTATATACAAGTGCCATAATGTCCTTAGATGCAGCATGAATGTCTATTGTTCGGATTTCTTTTATCACGATGCTTAGGATGCCTTCCGACAGAAATCTGCTGCGCTACAGGTCGGGAATACCTGAACTTGATATGCGTGGCCAGTGGCCATGGCAGCCGGGGTCGGTAAGAATTAACTTCGATAGCCATGAATAATGCGGAAAGTGAACGTTGTCCACCCGCTGCACAGGGAAAATGGCTGCACAGGAACGGCCTGACGTGATACTGTCGCAAAGCAGTTCTCATAAGCCGACAATTACACATTCGACTTATGATCGATAATCGGCGCAGGCCTTCGACATTCAAGCGCGCATCGAAACGTCGTGAGGATTTCGGACATTTAGATGAAGTTGGATTGTTTTCGGCCCTCGTATTTGCCATGATCTTGGCCATCCAATCTTTTTGCTTCGTGCACAGTTTGCGTTTGCAGTTAAGCGTAGGTACATGACAAGCTTGCGTTTGCGTTTGCGTTTGCGTTTGCGTTTGCGTTTGCGTTTGCGTTTGCGTTTGCGTTTGCGTTTGCGTTTGCGTTTGCGTTTGCGTTTGCGTTTGCGTTTGCGTTTGCGTTTGCCTTTGCCTTTGCCTTTGCGTATACATTTGCATGTGCGCTTGCGTTGCCGTTTGCTTATGCGTCCCAATGTATGTCTGGCTTTGGGCAATTCTATTTCCTTGTCGTTGGGATATGAGTGGGTGCTGGCGGTGGTGTTAGTGTCGGCAGGTAGAGTGGCAGTGGCTTCAACTTCTGTTGCTTTTTCATTGCATTTGCATTTTCATTGGGTCTCTGTAGTTAACAACTGCTTTATATATCTTTGTTAATAGCCGGCTTCAGCTGTAATTTCGATTGCATGTTGCTTTTGAATTGCATTCGCACTGGGCACATGCAGTGGGCATTAGGCATTGGTAGTGCAATTACACATGCAGTTACACTTGCAATTGCAATGAAGTTGAAATTGAAGCTGCAGCTAAAATTTGCTACGTGCCTACTGGTACAGTCGCATGTGCAGTCAACTTTGTGCTTGTTTATTATTATTATTTCTTCTTCTTCTTATTTCTTATTATTATTATAATTTCTTCTTGCTTTTCGTAATGTGTGGTGGTTAGAATGGTGATGGCAGGGGCAGGAGCAGGGGCAGGGGCAGGGGCAGGGGCAGGGGCAGGGGCAGGGGCAGGGGCAGGGGCAGGGGCAGGGGCAGGGGCAGGGGCAGGGGCAGGGGCAGGGGCAGGGGCAGGGGCAGGGGCAGGGGCAGGGGCAGGGGCAGGGGCAGGGGCAGGGGCAGGGGCAGGGGGAGGGGCAGGGGCAGGGGTAGGGGCAGGGGCAGGGGCAGGGGCAGGGGCAATCATGAGTTGCTTTCGGCCTGGCATGTGCACCAGAACTGGCATATGTGCTCGCAATGCAGCTTGCTACTCTTGTTCCTTTTGTTTGCCTTTTCTTTTGTTTGGGAACTGTTCGTGCAGGGGGGTGGGATGAGGCCGCGAGTCTCTGGGCAGGGGCATTGACGTGGGTAGGTGTGTGTCTGGGCTAAGTCTGCCATTGTCGCTGCTGTGCTGTACTTCTGGCTGTGGCTTACGGTGCATTTGTGGCTTGGAGTAGGGGTGAGGCTAGGGTGGGCGCAGGCGCGGGCGTGGGCGTGGGCGTGGGCGTGAGCGTGGGCATGGGCGCGGGCATGGGCGTGGGCGTGGGCGTGGGCGTGGGCGTGGGTGTGGGCGTGGGCGTGGGCGTGGGCGTGGGCGTGGGCGTGGGCGTGGGCGTTGGCATGGGCGTGGGCGTGGGCGTGGGCGTGGGCGTGGGCGTGGGCGTGGGCGTGGGAGTGGGCGTGGGCGTGGGCGTGGGCGTGGGCGTGGGCGTGGGTGTGGGTGTGGGCGTGGGCGTGGGCGTGGGTGTGGGACGTGTGGGCGTGGGCGTGGGCGTGGGTGTGGGTGTGGGCGTGGGCGTGGGCGTGGGCGTGGGCGTGGGCGTGGGCGTGGGCGTGGGCGTGGGCGTGGGCGTGGGCGTGGGCGTGGGCGTGGGCGTGGGCGTGGGCGTGGGCGTGGGCCGTGGGCGTGGGCGTGGGCGTGGGCGTGGGCGTGGGCGTGGGCGTGGGCGTGGGCGTGGGCGTGGGCGTGGGCGTGGGCGTGGGCATGGGCATGGGCGTGGGCGTGGGCGTGGGCGTGGGCGTGCGCGTGGGCGTGGGCGTGGGCGTGGGCGTGGGCGTGGGCGTGGGCGTGGGCGTGGGCGTGGGCGTGGGCGTGGGTGTGGGCGTGGGCGTGGGCGTGGGCGTGGGCGTGGGCGTGGGCGTGGGCGTGGGCGTGGGCGTGGGCGTGGGCGTGGGCGTTGGCGTGGGTAGGTGTGTGTCTCAGCTACGTCTGCTATTGTTGCAGCTGCGCTCTACTTCTGGCTGTGGCTTTGGGTATAATTGTGGCTTGGAGTAGGGGTGAGGCTAGGGTGGGCGTGGGCGTGGGCGTGGGCGTGGGCGTGGGCGTGGGCGTGGGCGTGGGCGTGGGCGTGGGCGTGGGCGTGGGCGTGGGCGTGGGCGTGGGCGTGGGCGTGGGCGTGGGCGTGGGCGTGGGCGTGGGCGTGGGCGTGGGCGTGGGCGTGGGCGTGGGCGTGGGCGTGGGCGTGGGCGTGGGCGTGGGTGTGGGCGTGGGCGTGGACGTGGGCGTGGGCGTGGGCGTGGGCATGGGCATGGGCGTGGGCGTGGGCGTGGGCTTGGGCGTGGGTGAGAATGGGCGGGTGCGGGGGCAGGGGCATGGGCATGGGCGGGGGCGGGGGCGGGGGCGGGGGCGGGGGCGGGGGCGGGGGCGGGGGCGGGGGCATGGGCGTGTGCATGGGCGTTGGAATGGTCAGGGGGGCTGGGGTTGGGTTTGGGTGGGTGGGTCATTGGTGCAATGCTTGGAGTTGGGGCTTGTGTGTGTGTGTGTGGGGGGGGGGGCATGGGGATTGCCATGCGCGTGCACGTGGGCGTCCGCGTGATCCTCTGTTCGTGTACATGTTCATGCATGTGCCATGACGGCACAATGCATGTCAGATTCGTGACTTTATCGTGTGTTCCCTAGTTGCAAGTATTACTGCTAAAATTCATTGCAGCATTCCATTCCTTGCATAATGCTTGATTGCTTGCATCAGTTCATTCTATACTTCGATCATGACCTGAAGTGCTTAAGTATTACCAGACTCTCGCGCAGTGTCAGAATGTCCAATTTTTAGCACACATGCATGTTTGCACACCAAAGCCCTCATTCCCATGTTGATAAGGCTAAGTAAAACATTTTTTTTTTGTGCGGTGATCCACGAAATGCAGCTGTGAATGGCTCTAGGAGGTCACCAATGGTGGCCAGACCTGTTATTGAGCATTGGGAGACGTTACAGGGGCATCAATCACAGTTACATTTAGTTCAGATGTAGTTCAATTTAGTACATTATAGTATAAATGTAGTAGAAAATAGTACAACCTAGTATATTGTAGCATATACTAGTTCAACTACCTCCAGATGAGATCCAGGGGCTATGGGGACACTTTTTATGCAAAACTGAACTTGAAACAAGCAAAAAACAAGAAACTTGGAAAAACTCAAAATGTACTTGTGCTGGAGTACATTCTTAACGGCTGGCAGGGTTGGCAACCCCGAGTTTGTCATCGATGCTCTGCGGGCCGCCCTCGAGGCACGCACTGAGGTACTGCCCTTGATTGCGCGCCTAGTTCATGATTCGCAGACCAAGGGTCTGCTTCTGTGGTTTTGCGCTCACCCTCGCGTCGTTCACTGGCTCCGGGGCGCTCTTCCGGCTCAGGTCCGGCGCTGGCCGCCGAGGGCCACGACGAACGCATCCAGTCGGCCTTGGCGCAGCTGGTCCCGGGCCCCGACCTCCCGCCACATGCTATTCGCATTGCCTCCCTGCCTGTGCACACGGATGGGTGGCTGTGGTCTGACTCGTGCCGCCCGGCTGGCCCCAGCAGCATTTTTGGGCTCCGTCGCTCAGTCGTGGGCGGAAAGCTGCCGGCTCCTGCCCCTTTTGGCGACGGCAGCGCCTGACCTCCTGGACCCCAGCAGCCCTTTGCCCTTCGTCACCGCCATCCAGGAGGCCTATGCTGAGATCCAGCAGGCCTGATCTCCCGTCCGTGCCGCTCAGGCGGTACAGCGCCGCCTCCCAGCTCGTGGCACTCCCTCGGTCGCCTCCGTTCCATCTCCCGCCGCATTCCCTGCATGCTCGCGTCATCGATAAACACCAGAAAACCTACGCGGGTATTCTGCACACGGCTGATTGGATGGCTCTTTTCGCGGACCTCAACGCCCAGCCTGGGACGTGCGTGGCTGTTCTCGCTTTCATTGCGGAGCCGTGGGCTCGGCGTACCTTCGTGCTCTTCCCATGCATGCCCCCCCCATTCGCCTTAGCTCCCGGCCACTACTCGGTGGCGCTCCGGCACCAGCTATTTGCCCCGCAGCCTCTTGTTCCGGCCGGGCGGCCTTGTGGTACTAAGCTGTGGGCAGCCGCTGGATCCCACGGGGACTCACTACCTAGCTTGCCTGCATGGGGGGCCAACAGAATCAGAATTGGTATAATTTTGTATTTGCACACTGTCCTCCTCAGGACGGTGGTGCTCGCCATGGTTCGGTCGGTTTTCCCCCACGCGAACATCCGGTCCGAGGCCGATGCGGATGGCGCTGCCTTCTATTCCCCCAACCACCGGCCTCACATCGTGGTGCTGGACTTTGAGGGGGGTGGCCGGCATCTGCTTATTGACGTTTCGGTGGCGCGGCCCTTGGCTCTTAGCCACGTGGCTGGGGCCTCCCTCACGGCAGGTTACACGGCGGACCGGGCGGAGCGCGGGCCAAGCTCCTGGCCTACGCCGACGTCGGGCACCATCGTGTGGTGCCTTTTGTCCTGGAGGAGTTTGGGGCCTTGGGGCCCCTGACCTCCGCCTTCTTCAAGGAGTGTTGCCGGCTCCGGGAGGACCGGCTGGACCTGGAGGGCCAGCGGGCCCCATGGTCGGCGCGGACCTGGACGTCATATTGGCGTCAGCGCTTGTCGGTGGCGCTGACTCGGGCCATGGCTGACATCATGCTCCGCCGTACGCGGGCTGATTTTGCGGTGCAGCAGGGCTATTAGGTTCCTCCCGTTAGGAGTTTCCATTGGTCTTATCGTAGTATAGAGCTTTGACATGGCTTTGTATATACAGGTTTATAGCTGGGCGTTTGCTTTGGTTTGCATGAGTGATTTCACTCTGCTGTAAGTAATTATATTTTTAATATATATTCGTTGAGAATGATAGATTACGGAGGTGAGATGGGCATGCAACATTATTAAGGAAAAACCCGATGAACTGTATATATATTAAAAATATAATTACTTACAGCAGAGTGAAATCACTCAAACCAAAGCAAACGCCCAGCTATAAACCTATATACAGAGCCATGTCAAAGCTCTATACTACATAGGCATATCATTGATATCAAGGAGACAACCAGCGCAGGCCAGAATTCGGGAGAATCCGGACCATGGTAGCTCGAGCCTGCCGTTATCGTGTCCGCGTGTTCGAGTAGGTCAGGATGATGAATATGAATGGTGATGGAAATGTGTAGTCTAAGTTGTGCATTGAAGTTATGGCTGGCTTACGTGTAGAGCGACTAGATGACCTAGACGCGGTGGGGGCGGAAACAGCTTGCTTGATCAGGGTGTGTGTTTCGAGCCTAACTAACTGCATGGCCGGGAGTGCCCATTGTCTTATACGTGAATAAGTCTAAGACTGTGGTGAGGCTATGATATATTTCTCAAAGTCACTCATTTTTTATGCAGCATGAGTCACTGAAGGAGGTCCCTGCTGAGAGGGCTTGACCCTTATTCCCTAATTGGGTGAGGTAGCACTCAAGCAAGTTGCTTTGGTGCTTCCCGGCGGTTGTCTCTGCTCTGTAGGTTTTGTTGTTGACCTTTTCTGCTAAGCGAAGAGATATCACTGCACGAGGCCGTTCACAAGGCAGCCATAGCTGCAGAGCCGCCACAAGCAATCACTGCACCATGCCGCTCGCGTGCCTAGCGCACTGTTGGCACACTGGTAGAACTCACACAGCCATGAGCCACTGCACCACATTGCCGCTCGCGTGGCTAGCGCACTAGCTGCTGTTTCAAAGCATCCACATATGTAAGCCAGCCATAATTTCAATGCACAAGGCTACACACTTCCATCACCATTCATCTTCATCATCCTGAACGACTCGAACACGCGGACAAGATAACGGTGCCCAGGCTAAAGCTACCATGGTCCGGATTCTCCCGATTTCTGGCCTGCGCTGGTTGTCTCCTTGATGTATAATGCGCAAGTGTGCTGTCTTGTGCCAGAGTTCTCAAGTGCCATGCTATCTTTTTGAGGTTTTTTCTCTTCTGAGCTGTCTCATGGACTTGAGAGTCTCAAAGTGCCATATGCTCTCTTTTTTACTCGGGCTGTTTTTCTTTGGGGGTGTTCTGAGAAAAATCTCAGGGTCACGAGAAAATATCATGATCCTGAGTTTTTTGGCATTTTCTCAGGGTTCTGATTTTTTTTCTCAGGGTTCTTGGGAATCCGAGGCTTAATTTTTGCATCTCAGGGCGATCTCAGGTTTTCAGCGAGTCAATATCAGGCTGTTCTCAGGAATTCTCAGGGAAAGTGCACTTTCTTCTCAAGAAAATCTCATGACCTGAGAATAAAAGTAGACTGATTTTCAGGCTTTCTCAAGTGACAGTCCTGAGAAAAACCTCATGCAGGATTTCTCAAAAATCTGTAAAAAAATCTCAAAAATCGAGAAAAAATCTCAGGAACCTGAGAAAAATCTCAAGCCGGTTCTCCTATAGTGCACCTCATGATCTGTGCGGGCCAGGTGCCGGCCCGGCTAGGCCCAGCCTGGCGCCAGTGCCTAAGAATGTGGGAAACATAGTGCCGAAATCAGCGTACAAATCCTCATTACTAATGTGCAAACCAAAGGGGATGTAAACCCTTGGATCGTGTCCAACTCGCCACTACAAATAGGGGCCATGCAGTTGCACTTTGCAAGAAAATGCCCACAAACCAACCTAATAACATGCAATTTACTGTCCATATACTGGGACCAAAGCACACACATATATGGACTTATGTACTACTTAATTGGGGGTCATGTCATGGGTCATGTTGCAATGTCCTATGTGTGCTAAATATAGCACCACCCTCAGGGGCCGGGTGCGTGAGTGCGAAAAAAAACACATGTATAATGCATTATTACACCTCCAAACAATTCCGTTGCTCCCAATACTTGAAAGTGCCCAGTCGCTTGGGTAGCCAGGCATGGCTTCTTAACTCTGACATCATGGGTTGTCCCAGGGACCCAGCTGCACTATCTAAAAATAAAGTTGGCCACTACAAGTAAGGTCCAGTTTGGCTGGTGACATTACAACTCAGAATTCTTATCCCATATGTAGCAACAAAAAACATCATAGATCGATGATCAAACATGCATTACATAATCAATGTCAGCCTGCATGCAGAACATCCATTAATTAATTAATCATAATTAGGGACATAACTCCGTTGGGAGTATATAATATATGTAGCCGGGCGTTTGCTTTGGTTTGAGTGATTTCACTCTGCTGTAAGTAATTATATTATTAATATATATTAAAAATATAATTACTTACAACCCGTGTTGGTTCGTACGGCACCTCGGGTATGAAAATACGCCGTATTCCACGGTACTGACGCTTTCGACCGCGTACGCCGTACGATTTTCACTTTTTTTCACTTTGGACTTAGCCGATTTTGCAGGTCGTGGACGTGTCACGCGGTGGGGAGAGGCCCAGACCTGTCAGTGGTACTAAAATTGCTGAAATTGCAGCGAGTGCATAGCTACTTGCTAGTACACGCCTGACGGTGTGCCTTTCTACATTTTTTGACAGGATTTTTTATTCGCGGGAGAAAAGCTGCGAGGGGACAGAGCATGCATGGCAGAATCATAAGGTTTAGGGACGGGTGCAATTCCAGAAAGACGCAGAAGAGTGAAGACGCAATTAAAGCAAATAGAGGGTGCCGGGTGCGCCGGTTCATGTATTGTGCGCTAGGCAATCCTAAAAGAGGCGACCATGCCTAGAGTTCCAGTCGTCAAAAGGGGAGAGGAGTATCAATACCTCCACCTGATTGACGAGGTGGAAAAGACCGTGAGTGGGGAAGACGTGGTAGTCGGCCAGAGGTGGCCAGGCGTGCAAGCTGTGCGATTACAAGTTCGGCAGGCCTGGCAACTTTGGCAAGGATCGCGCTGTCGGCCATCTCGGCCACATCCCCAACAAGGGAGCCACATTTTGCCAGCAGTCTAGGAATGTAGAAGTCCTGATCGGGAGGCTTCAGGCGGCTGAGGCAGCCCGGTTGGAAAAGAAGGAGCAAAAGGCAGTGCTCGGTGCCCGCGTTGCCAAGGCCCTTCTGCCTGCCGCTGCCCCGGGTGCTGGCCCTTGTGGCTCTGGCAAGGCAGTGCAGAAGACGATTCCACAGTGCTTTTCCAATGCGCAGCTCCAGGAAGTCCGCCTTGCCCAGGCCTCTTTCTTTTACGAGAATGGCATTCCGTTTCACGTCGCCGCCAGCGCCTCGTACAAGAACATGATCGCGGCAGTGGCAAAGTATGGACCTGCCGCAGCAGCGAAGGTCAATTCTGGGTTCATTGCCAATGATTTTATTTCTTAGGGATTCGTGGCATGCACTTGTTGTCATTGTGCAGCGAAGCTGCCATCTATAGTGCTATGACATCCTCTGCATCGAGGCTGCCAGAGCTCTGGGTGCATTATACCATTCAATCATGTATTATGTTGTCAATAATGCATTGTAATAAAAGAGACCGGTGTTAGATGGTCAATAGTTTGCGTGTCCACCATATACAAATGTACTTGAAGGATGTATTGCAATGTCGATCTAAGTGTGGCAGGTGGCAAGTCACTGCCATTATGCTCATTAATGAATAGCAGAGAGCATAGTACATAGTAACATTTGTTGGATGCAGGGCCACACATCCTTAGAATACCCCGTACTTTAAGCCTTGGCCTCAATAATACCCCGTACTTTTTTAGCACAATTTCAAAAATACCCCGTATGCCGTACTGCGTGTTTTTTCGCGTATTTTTTACCCCTCGCAAAAATACCTGTATTTTTACAGTACGCAAGGGTTTTACCGAGTACCCCGTACTGCCGTACAGACCAACACGGCTTACAACAGAGTGAAATCACTCAAACCAAAGCAAACGCCCAGCTATAAACCTATATACAGAGCCATGTCAAAGCTCTATACTACGATAAGACCAATGGAAACGCCTAACGGGAGGAACCTAATAGCCCTGCTGCACCGCAAAATCAGCCCGCGTACGGCGGAGCATGATGTCAGCCATGGCCCGAGTCAGCGCCACCGACAAGCGCTGACGCCAATATGACGTCCAGGTCCGCGCCGACCATGGGGCCCGCTGGCCCTCCAGGTCCAGCCGGTCCTCCCGGAGCCGGCAACACTCCTTGAAGAAGGCGGAGGTCAGGGGCCCCATGGCCCCAAACTCCTCCAGGACAAAGGGCACCACACGATGGTGCCCGACGTCGCCGTAGGCCAGGAGCTTGGCCCGCTCCGCCCGGTCCGCCGTGTAACCTGCCGTGAGGGAGGCCCCAGCCACGTGGCTAAGAGCCAAGGGCCGCGCCACCGAAACGTCAATAAGCAGATGCCGGCCACCCCCTCAAAGTCCAGCACCACGATGTCAGGCCGGTGGTTGGGGGAATAGAAGGCAGCGCCATCCGCATCCTCGGACCGGATGTTCGCGTGGGGGAAAACCGACCGAATCATGGCGAGCACCACCGTCAGGAGGACAGTGTGCAAATACAAATACCAATTCTGATTCTGTTGGCCCCCATGCAGGCAAGGTAGTGAGTCCCCGTGGGATCCAGCGGCTGCCCACAGCTACCACAAGGCCGCCCGGCCGGAACAAGAGGCTGCGGGGCAAATAGCTGGTGCCGGAGCGCCACCGAGTAGTGGCTGGGAGCCAAGGCGAATGGGGGGGCCATGGGAAGAGCACGAAGGTACGCCGAGCCCACACTCCGCAAGGAAAGCGAGAACAGCCACGCACGTTATTAATATATATGGGGCCTCCCTCACGGCAGGTTACACGGCGGACCGGGCGGAGCGGGCCAAGCTCCTGGCCTACGGCGACGTCGGGCACCATCGTGTGGTGCCCTTTGTCCTGGAGGAGTTTGGTGCCATGGGGCCCCTGACCTCCGCCTTCTTCAAGGAGTGTTGCCGGCTCCGGGAGGACCGGCTGGACCTGGAGGGCCAGCGGGCCCCATGGTCGGCGCGGACCTGGACGTCATATTGGCGTCAGCGCTTGTCGGTGGCGCTGACTCGGGCCATGGCTGACATCATGCTCCGCCGTACGCGGGCTGATTTTGCGGTGCAGCAGGGCTATTAGGTTCCTCCCGTTAGGCGTTTCCATTGGTCTTATCGTAGTATAGAGCTTTGACATGGCTCTGTATATAGGTTTATAGCTGGGCGTTTGCTTTGGTTTGAGTGATTTCACTCTGCTGTAAGTAATTATATTTTTAATATATGTAGCCGGCACATATCCCAGAGAAGGGGCATATGGCTTTTAATACATTCTAAGCTACTTCCTGCAAGGGTGGGAATGTAAACGACACTTGCTCTAGGTGCACCAAGGGCACCTGCACCGGCACGTACCCCCCAGAGTCTCAAGCTCAACCCAACTAAGGGGAGGCCCTGTCATGGGGGGGGAAGATCATCATGGCTATATATACAAGAGCTAGAGCGTGGCATCTCAGCAGAGAGCAGCTCTCTGCGTGGGCACAGCATAAATAGATAAAGCTAGGCATCATCTGGGTGTGTGGCACATCATAGGCACACATATGTACATGGCTAAATAATGCTTTTGAATCAGCTGGTATATAGTGCCTGTAGGAGGCGTACATGTACATGGCCACGGTCTATCTTTTTCTACACTACTACTACTGCATGCTGTATTCCCCTAAGCTGGGGCGTTTGGAGTCGCTGGGGCCGCAGGGGTCGCATCATTGCCAGGGCTTGTGGCCGACGTAGATGGTCGCCCCCTTCCAGTACACCGGCTGCCCCGCCTTAACAGAACACATCGAACCCGTAATTGGTTTGCCGGAGCTGGAGGTAGGTCGGCCATGGCTCCCGTCGCCGTTGTTGCTGCGCCAGGGTCAAGTCGTCGTCAAGAGTGAAGTGAGTCAGTTCTCGAGCCGCTTGCGGCGTCTGAGAATCTTGCCCGCCGGGTTCTTAAAGGTGAGGAGCGGCCGGGGGAGCCCCTGCCTTACCCCGCGCGCAGGGAAGGCGGTGGGCGACCAGCTCGATCTCACCAGTAAGGCCCATGCGACCAAGAATTTCTCTCTCAAACGCATGTGCAAGCTTCTCGGAATTCTCACCTTCCTCCATGTCGAAGTGCTTGACGATGACGTTGAGGCTGCGCTTGGCGAGCTCGGCCTCCTCGCGGAGATCGAGCGTCTGCTGCTGGAGCCGTGTGCTGCGACGGCGGAGGTGGTGGACTCAGGTGGTGTGCTGCTTAAGCATGTCCGCCCAGGTCGTGATGGGGGGAGCATCGCCGGCCAGGCCAGCAGGGGCTGGCTTGGCGGCAATGTCCTTCACCGACTGGGCGGTGAGGCCGGCCTGCGGTACGTTTAACGTTTTGCAGGCCGACCTCGATAAAGGGCGATGGCATTGTCCTTGAGGCGCTGGTCGAGGTCGCGGAGCTGGGCGGCCGGTGATGGAGTCGGTGGAGGCGGAGGGGAGGGGGGGGGGGAGTAATTGGAGGCGAGGAGGGTGGCGGTGGCGGTGGGGATGGTGGGGAGCTCAGTAGCCAGCGTGCGGCCCACAGCTGCCACATCTGCAGCTAGGGGCCGGTCACGTGCTGTGAGATGGCTTCGTGGCCGGAGGTGGAGGAGGATTCAAGGTGGGTTCGGTCAAGGGGGTGGGTTTCCAGAGGTCCGCAGAACAGCGCTGAAGGATGGAAAAGATCGATCGAGGGCGGCGAGCTGAACTAGGCGTGGTCGGGACCAACCAGACACTGAGGTCTGGTGCGTGGTGCTGAAACTGCCCGTCAGACTGGCTGCGGAAGCAATTATGGCGTTGGAGGCGCTGCATGGCACTGGTCAAGAAGGGAGGCGTACGACCCATAAAACACAAGCTCCAGTATCCTGATGTGTGGCATGTCGAAATAGCCAGGTCTGTGGACGTCGAAGGCGGAAAATAACCTGTCAACGTCATGGTCGTGCTCAGACCAGCTAGGTTCATTTGGGCGGCTGCGTTTGGGCTCAGCTAGGCGATGCTGAAGGCGAGGCATTAAGCCCGGGAGGGTTCGAGGCGACCACCGTCGTACCAGTGCGCGACTAGTGTCACCGCTGCCTGCCGGACCTGCATGCATGAGGGCGAAGCTGCAGCCGGAGCTGCAGACGTATTTTCGATCATGGCTTAGCGCAGCCGCCAGGCTGCGCTGCGTCGAGGAGCATTTGCTCGTCATATATTGCGTAATAGCTTCGGGAAATTATATCAGCGTGTGCGTCTTAGAATTAAAGACGAAGCAATTATGATAGTCACAGCCAAATCAGTGGTACGTGCCCAAACGTGAAAGTTATGAGCTCCGCCGTCAGCCATGCATGGCTACCTCGTGGCTCGTGTCTCGGGAGTACATCCATAATATAGCAAACATACATATACATAGGTAGCCATGCCAATGCACAGTCACATTCGTGCGTATCATGGCGCATGGGAAGGCCAAAGACTACCACCACACGAGCCTACCACATGCACAGTTTTTCTCACATGCCAATACTAGACTAAATAAGGTAAAGTAAGCCTACATCATTGGCAATGCTACTGTAGCTCCTCATATGCTGGGCTTCATTATTTTAGCTGCTAACTGGCTATGGGGCGACAACACGGCACTATAAAGCGGCATTACAACGGTAGGTGTGAACATGGTGCTTACAAGTGACTTTTGGGGTAATGCTCAAAATGATCACTAACACGCAGCTTTAACTATATACAGTCATGATGTTGTAAAGAAAACACCACCATGTGGTGGCTACCAATGTCTACTAGCAGGTATACTGTGCCAAGGCCCAAATGCACGCATAGCAAGGGTGTGCAAGGGGCTACGTAACCCCTGCAAGGGGCGCATCCACAACATAAGGTTGTCTCCTTGATAAGAAATGACCTCCATATGCTTGCCTAAGGTGAAAATACACAGAGAAACTGCATTGACCTTCTTTTGTATGCAAGCAAGGCACTGCCAGGGGCCTCCACAGACAGATGTTACATGAAGACAGATCAATTGGGGTGGCTGCACAACTGCATTACAAACAATTAAGCCAAAAGGCTAACAAAAAACTGGCCAGGATATCTTTTCTGAGTAATTTAGGCTAGACAAACCAATGTCTTGATACCGTATATAACTTATTCACATCTAACAACAATCCTTATTCTAGTATATTTGGTACAGACGCAGCCAATCATGAACAAAACGGATGAGAATCTGACCGTAATGGTTGTGCGCAACCACCACCACAAAACATTACAGAAAAGTGGTAAAGAAGCGACTTTGACATCCCACATCTTCGACATTGAGTCCTAGATTACTTACCGAATGATAGGACGTCTTTACCTTGTCGACGGTAACCGCAGGAACACTAAACTGCGCCAGGTCAAAACCGCAAAAATAAGGCTAATGGACAGCTAGCAAGCTGACGACAGGGCCGATGCGTTGAGGCTTTCCTGGCCCACAACACTAATGAAATACTCGAAATACATCGTAAGAAATTTACTCGATGAGAAATATTCAGTGACAAAGCCGCTTATAACAAGTGCTAGCTTCATCGTCACTCCCGTCACAATAAACGCGCATTGACGCAGTAAAACCCAGTCCGGCCAAGATGATTGCGCGAAGCCGTAATTGTTGCACGACTGCGGCTAATAATACATAGCATCTTTATAACGTATAAATCATGCCTACGAAATTTGGAACGATCTAATCCATGCATCGATGCTCCTACAGTCAGCGTTTACGGAATGTATAGGGATACGTTATGTAAGGTGCGGACAAAGGGTGGAAGATCGTCATAGTTAGTGCAGGCTGAGAGCTTGGGAAACTCAGTGCACACAGACGATGCCAAATGGCCAGTGTGGAGACGACCAGACACCTTGGCATTAGGATAGAATGGCACATATACCGCTGGTCAGCCGTCACTTGCGGCTGACCAGACTTTGCGTAAGTTAAGCCTAACTTACTGATCCTGGACGGACTAGCCTATCAGTTACAACCTGATCTAGTCAGTCCTAACATGACAACTACAGTCCCGGTACTGAGGTACCGGCTCATCACATACTGAGTCTAGCCACGTGTCCATGCCACGACTGCTCTAGTCCAGCACCGTCCCAGTACCCAATTGGGCGCCGGCGGTGCTGGCACGTGTCCACTTAGGCTACAGGCGGGAGACTTAGACTAACTCCCACTTTAAGTTTTCTTTGGGTTTCAACAGAAACACACATAGCCATCAAATGGACGCAGCCATTCCCAATGCCTTAAAAAACTGTCAGATAACCTACTAGGACCCAAAGGTCACCTCACACATGTACAAGAGATGCATTAAAAAGGCCCCATGTCTCAAGCATGGTTTCTTAACTGAGTGAGATGGGTGCTCAGGCCCCAGCATGTCATGGTCATCCAAACAAGTGTCTCACAAAATTTTATTCAATAAATAACACATTCATCATGTCCCAACTTTCTAGACCAGTGCTTCTCACTGTCAGAAAACTACCCAGCTGCCACTGCAGCCTTTCAGCTGCAGTATTAGGCAGGGGGTCATGGGCTAACATGTACAATGTGCCAGTCACTTCAGACTGTAACCAGGGTTCATCAACCCATACAAGACCTGGTATTGTGGTCCTGCTGCTTGTGGCACCTTGGTCAGTGCATCTGCAGCATTGTCTTTGTCCCTGACGTGGGCTTTAGACTCCAGGTACTTGCATTCCTGTTTTAGCACAATCCAATCCAGGTCCGAGTGTACAGCCAAAGGATTGGCAAGGAAAGAGATGATAGATTGAGAGTCAGTCAGCAAATGTGCTTTCACTCCTGCAGAGCTACCAGCCTGGTGTTGAAGCCAGACCAGCAAGTGATTGAGATACCTTGCATGCAAGACAGAAGATACCACAGCCCTGCATTCAGCTACATTGCTACTCACAGCTTTCCTCTTGTGCAATCTACTGAACCAGGAGACTAGTGACTTCTTCCCACCTTGGTTATGCAGGAAAAACAATCCAGCCTCTCTGGCTTGAACCTTGGTAACTACCCTGGACTCCATTGAACTATCCATCATGCACGTGATGTGAATGGGAGTAAACAGGTCCAGTGAGTGAAGCATCAAAGGTGGACCATCATGCAACAACTGCTTGATTGCCCGTGCTCCTACCTCCTGTAGTACCTCATCATCTACCCTGCTCACAAAAGCCAGGTGGGGTGCACATGTAGCACATAGCCAACCAAGCTTGCCTCTAATGGTAGGGCACATGTCAGGGGTGATGTGAACAGGCAGGACATCCAGACAAGACTTAATGTATTCAGCAGAGGCCTGCATGGAACAAACCCAGCTGCCCTGCTGCTGCAGCAACTCAAGCATCATGCCACAGAACTTGACTGGCTCCTTGCCCAGCTCTAGCTGCTTGCCAATCTCAAAACTGGCAGACACCTGAGCTATGAAAGCATCCACTGCAGCTCTAGGACCTGAGATTAACTGATCATCCCCATGCCAGACAAACATCATCATTCCATCAGGGTGTGGGATGACAAACAAGCAAGGGTCAATGTCATCATAGGTGGCCCCTAGCTTCATGAATACCTCCTGTGCAGACAGCCTAAAAATTTTTGGAGCTGACTGCAACCCTTCAACCCCCAGGTTTGGCCTCAACAAGGGTTGAACAATATCCCTGTGCCACACCTTAGGAGTATTCACCACGTATACCTGACCTCTCCAGACCTGCTGTGCTATGGCAGGGTCCCCCTTTAGAAAGGCTCTTTTGATATCTGTGGCTTTACACACATAATCCTTCCCTGTATTAAGCTGATGCAAAAACAAGGAAAGCAACACCTTGAGAGACGTTTGCTGAATACCAGGAGTATAAAGCTCAGCCTCTGTCAGCTCTGTAGAGCCCCTGAACTCAGTGACACATGGCCTAGCATGGAAAATGGGTGGTCCCCCATCAGCCTGAGGTTTATGCTTGCACACAAACTTTAACCTTAGCTTCTTGGCTCCAGCTGGCATAGCATCAAGAGGAGTCACAGGTGGTGTGTGTGTGGGACTACGTGCATCTGGAACAACCCACTCCTCCCTGGCTTTGGTAAAAGCCTCCAGCCACTTAAGAAACCCAATCTGCGTCTGGCAGTCCCGTACAATATCATCATAGGACAGGGGAGACATGGATGCAACATCCCATCTACCAAGCCCAAACGCTGAAGGGTGTAGCTTTTGAGAGTGTATGAGGTCCTCCACACACGGTTCCTGACCTGGGAGGTACTTGGGCTTAACTGCATTGATGGCAGCATCCAACCCAGTGCTAATCTGGCTCAAAGGGATTTTAAAATGATCTAGAGGCACCTGTCCTACCCCTGCCACACTCAACCTCCCAGCTGAGATGACAACACCAGGGTAAGATACAAAAGGTTCCCCTAACAGGGCATTCCCTGAGTAACCCTCAACCACCTGAAATGGAGTGGGCATACCCAAGATTTGAATGCTCACCTGACCTTTGACCTGCATTTTGGTTTTGCCTGAAAAATCTGACACTCTAGCCCATGGTGAGGCCTTCATTTTCAGACCAGATACAGCTGCTGCACTGATGATACTCACCTGTGCTTGGGTGTCTACAGCCAAAATACTAGGATCTTGACCTGCATCCCCTACAGCATTGACCTGTGCTGTACCTGTTGCCACAACTGCTTTAGTGTTGTGTGCCTTGTGCAAGGCCTTAAGAATCTCAGCAAATGACTTCCTGGGAACGACAGGATCTGCTCTATTTTGTGACTCCTCCAGGTGTGAGGGAGGTGCTACCTGCTGCTCACCCTGTGCACCGTCCTCCTGCCCAGGTGGACTATTGGGTTGTAGTGGGGCTGCACTACTGAGGAACACAGGAGCTTCTACTGTGGTACTAGTGCTTGCATCAATGACGTCCTTAGCCAATTCATTGGGTGAGATCAATCCACCAGACTCCTGCTCTGAATCCATGTCCAAGAATTCTACCCCTGACACGTCTGCCAGTGGTGGGTAATAAAGCTTGAGTCTATGCTTGCTGACCACACGCTCTCTGTCATGTTGTATAGTGACTGCAGTCCCTTCTTCATGAATTTTGGTGACTACAGCTGGACCGTGCCATCTGGCAGAGTGTGCTCTTCCTCTGTCACCCTCTCTGAAAAACAACACATGGTCCCCCACTTCAAACACAGGCCTGGCATTATTTTTGTCTTTCTTTGCCAGCAACTTGGCTAAGTGCTGCCTTTGTGTGTTGTAGTGAGTGTGTACCTCTGAAGCATAGCTGCCTGACTGAAGGCCAGTTGGGGTGATTTCCCCAAAAGGTGAGGACATTATTGGTTTGGCGTTTAGCTGGGTAGTCACCCCTGCTGCCCAAGATGCCCTGTCAGCATAGCTACCAGAGTCAGCCAACCTGGATGGCATTTTTCTTATCACATCCCTGATGGCTCTCATGGTACGTTCTACCAACCCCTGACGTTCATGATCTTGAGCCCCAGACACTTCTATCTTGGGCAGGTCATTCCTGTCCTGGATGCAGAGAAACTGCTGATCCAGCATTACTTTTTCAATGGGGTGAAAACGTGCCAAGGCTATCTGTAAAGCTCTGTGCAGCTGCTCTTTATCCATCCCAGGCAGGGCTCCACTACCACAAACCTTGACCAGGCATCCTTTATGACTAGGTAGTATACCGTGTCCTTCACCACGTGTATAACATCCCCAACCAGTTTGCCTCTAGCCAGTGGTGGTGTGGCCACATGCCATTTTCTGGGCTTAGGAGCATATAGCTGACATTGCTCACAGTGCTTACGTACGTGCCTGCACATCTGTTCCAGATCATGGCCTTGTATTTTATTGGCTAGCCTTTCAGCCACAGCCTCATGGCCCATAACCTTGTGCAGTTGCTCTGCTAGAGCACCATACGTGATTACCTTTTCTGCTGCTGCACTAAGGGAAGCTATGGTGGGGTCACGCATCATGTGTGACAGTGTCATGTCATATGCCACTTCCCAATCCACATCATCACACTCAGGCAACACTTGGCAGACAGAAGGTAACAGGAAACCATTTGTGAAAAATGGTGAGGGTAGCTTACAGGAGTCTCCCTGGTCTGCCGCCCCCGCGCGGTTGTAGCGCCCTGGCGTGTTCTTGTTGTGCCTGGGAGCCGTGCAGCGCGCTCCTGCTGCAATGGGGTGACGTGTTTTCCAGCATCCAGGACAAACATCAACGTCAGAACCATAGTCGGGTTTGCCCTTCCAGCAATCATCTTTTAGGTGCCCCTTACAAAGGCACCTAGTACAATGTTTGGTGGGGTCATGAGGCAACCTCTTGTCCCCCCCTGCTGGCTTAGCACCCCCTGGCTTGCTAGCTCCCCCACTTTGTTTTCTGTTTTTGTTATTGTTATTCTCCCCCCCCCTTGTTTCCACCTCCCCCACTTTTTGTTTTTGTTTTTATCCCCCCCATTACCGCCTTTACCTGGGCCACCAGCGACTGCATCTGCTTTTTGGAGAGCCCCGTACCTGAGGCTTCCTCCCCCTTTACCTGCTTCACCTTTACATCCTTGGCTGCAGCAGCAAATGGCTCTAGGCATTGCTGCACATAAGCCATTGCCTTCCTGAAGTCCTCCCACTTATCCTTCAGACCTGCCAGTATGACTGACAGGGTGGTAGGGTCCAGTTCTGCCTTTTGTAGCCATAGGTGTACTAGGTACTTGGCATTGAGCTTCTTCAGCTCCTCATCCCCCTCTATGTACATGACATACTTTTTGTTGTCACTCACATAGTCACGCTTATTGACCTTATACGCCTCTATCCACTGGAAGCCGGCCCTTAAGTACTTCTAAGTGCTCACCCGTGGTAACATTAAGTGCCCTAAGGTCTACCATGAACTGCGCCCACAACACATTTTCTGCCACATCTACCCCGCTGCTGGCACGCTTTTGGTACAATTGTACCAACTGCTGGATAGGCTTGGCAGATTGATGGATGGGTGTGGATGCAAGTAGGGATGCAAACCAATCACGGACATTATCACTAGCATACGCATGTGACAACTTAACTCGTCGTCTGTCCCTGGTCCTCTACGGAGGACTGAGTTGAACTCAGTCCTCTCTAGAGGACCGAGTTTTTGGGTTTCGTAGAAAATTCGCCCCGGTCAGAATGTTTGACAAAAAAATTCTCTCAAAATTTATTCAAATACTACGTGAAAAGATCTTTCTTGGACATATTTTTGGGATTTTTTTGGATTTGGTATGAGCGGCTAATTGTACGGTCAAAGTACAGGTGGTAAGGGTACTTTTCCACGTGAAACGCGAGTTCCGGAAATGCACGACCTAGCCATGGCGGCTCGCGCCCATGCATGCAGTTTACGTTTGCGGACGAGTTAGCTGTCCAAACTCAGGAAATAGATTTAACATGCCCTAAAGATGATAAAAATACATTTTTAGCTCGCGGGGATGCGATTTACCCGGTGTCGGCACTGTTCTTGCTGGAAAAAACTGCGATAAGGCAGGTCGACGGAATTGATGACTGCGCTTGCTTTCCGGCGCAATTTCAATGGCTGATAGGTTTCTTTCTACATTTTAACATGCATTGTATTAGAATAAATTGAGTGACAGTATAGATTTGAGTATTTCGACCATTCTGTCACGTCATGGTCTATGTGCCGCAAAGTGCCACTTTTGCGGGCACCGCCTAGGCCAAGGTAACGCCAGCCGTGCCAGGTAAAGCCGGATAATCGTTGCCTCTTCGTTTCTTGATGTTCGTACATGAGTTTAAGCTTGCGAGGCGTTGTCAGGTTCAAGTCTTGATGCTCTTTCTTGACCGTTGCCTGCCCTCTCTAAAACCCCCTTTTCAGATGATGTTATCAGGCATTTGCCTTGACCCAGTGTAGTTGTGCAGGGTTTTAGGAGCTGTGCAGGTTTAAACACCTTCATAGATGTTAGTTATTCTTTTGCTACGTTCATACTGCATGATTTTGAGGCCACGGGCCGCGTCAAGGGTGCATTCAAGCTTTTACGGGTGAGTGAAAAGTCTTGGTGACAAACCACTGCCATCATGTGCCAGCAACTATGTTGGCCACATCATGGCAAGGCAAAACAGTTATAGCCATATCTATTGTTGTTAGAAACAATGGAAATATGCTTAACCTACCCATTATATTGGTGGTTGACACTTATAACATAACCCTTTGTTGGTAGGGTATCCAAGCCCATTCCCTACATGCATGCATAGGCTCTCACTACATGATAAGGTATGATATACCTGAAGTATGATGATGCAAGTGTGTTGTCCTGTAATGCTTGAAGGGAAATGAGTTGATTGGGATGGCTGGTGGCCACGGTGGTGTGTAGTATGACCGCACTTACATGCTAGCAAAGTTAGCAAAAGCCCCATTCCTCTCCTGAGGACTGAGAGTTTTTTAATTGTTTCAGGCAGTTGCAGTGGCCAAATCGAGCCCAGTTTTTTTCCACGTTTCAAGAACTATATTGTTTACATGCCTATATTTTTTCTTCATGCACGAGGATTTGATTGAATTTTTCCCACTCGTTCTTATCCCGAAAAATGCAAATTCGCGAGGGGTGCCCATCGTCCGTGTAATTTTCAGGTGTTCGGGTCAAGTTTTCACATATGCAGTATTTTTGCCAACAAAATGACATCTAGTACACCCCCGATCCACATCAAAACATTTGGGATGGACCCCCCACCTAGTCGCTACACGCGGTTGAAAATTGTCAACTCAGTCCTCCTGTGAGGACTGAGTTGGGACAGACGACGAGTTAACAACCACTCCCTAGCTTCATCCTGGGTATGGCCCTCTGGCAAACCCGGGAACACTAGCTTATCCTCTTTCTTTTTTGGATCAAACCTGGGCCTACACAAGGCCATGTTGGAGGTTGTGGTCGTTCCTGCAGGCGGCTGCTGCTGCTGCTGCTGTTGCTGTTGCTGCTGCTGCTGCTGCCGCTCCCCGCCCTCGTGACGTGTTGGTGCAGACTCCTGGGTGCCGTGTCCTACCCCGCCCTGCATGGTTGCCCCCCCTCTCTCCGCCATCCGCCCCCTCGTCCCTCCTGCGCTTTGGCTGAGGTGCGCATGCCTCCGCCTGCGCCCTGCGCTTAGCCGCGGCTTCAGCGATGCCACCAGCCTGGTCACCGTGTCGGCCAACCTCCCCTGCTCGTCGGGAGACAGCGGGTGATCGCCTTCCAGCATGGCTTGCGCCAGCTGAAGCTGCTCGATGATGTCCTCCCTGTTGGACAGGTTAGACGGTCCGGCTAATCACCAGGCTGCCTGTAAACACGCGTGCGTGCGGCAGTGCCATCACGGTTGGTGATGGTCTTCTTGGGTTGCGACAAATAATAAAACATTTGGCTTGCAGAAACATCCTCATCCGGCCCAAGGCCGAATTCGGCTCTCACCGCTTCACCAAGCGGTCCCCTCACCGCTGTCTTACGTGCATGCTTGATCATGCGGCGTCGCTGCTTCAGGATACGCTCCTCCATCCTGCCCACATTGGCTTCCCACCGTGCCAGCGAGCGTCGGTAACGCTCCTGCGCCTCCTGCCTGCCATGCGCCTCCATCTCAGCCATACGCTGCAGCTTCATCGCCTGCGCCTTTTTCCATACCCTGAGTTCGCGGACCATCCGGTCCCGGCGCACCTGGGTGATCGACATTTTGAGCTTGATGCGCTCCGCCAGCGCAACCTGCCTCTCCCGCTCCGCCTGCTCGCGCTCCTTCTTCGCCTCGGCCGCGGCCCTCCGCGCCTGCCGACGGAGCTTGTCGGCTGTGAATGTCTCCATGCGCTTCTGCGCCTCCCGCTCCCGCGCCACCATTGCCGGGGTCATGAGGATCTCGTCCTCAGCAGATGCCCCCGACGGACCTGTCAAAGAGAACTCCGACTCCTGATGTACACCTAGGTGTACCTTCGGCTCGATCACGAGACCGACGCAGACTTTTAAAACAGGCAAGGTCCCCCCGACGCATCACCTCAAACTGCTCCTCGCCAGAAGCCACATCACTGCGAAACAACGCCCGACGCACGTTCTCAGCATCCGCCCGCTGCTGGGCGCGAGCACGAGCGTGCGTGTCCGCGCGCCGAAGCTCCCGCTCCTCGCGCTCAGCCATCGCCCGAGCGAAGCCTTCATCCGCGGCCACCTGCCGCGCGAACGGGCGTCGTCCAGCTCCTCGGCTGAGGAACCAGGCTGAAGCCCATACAGCTCCATGGACTCCTCCTCTGCAGGAGGTACCGAAGGTCCCGCCCCCGCCGCTGCAGCTGTCCCTACCAGCCATTAAGAATGTACTCCAGCACGCAAAATGTACTTCGTACCGAAGTTTGTCTTTTTATGCTGAAAATTGTCATGCATGATGTTTGCAACCAAAATAGACCTCGTACAAAGTTTGGTATCGATCGGACGTCATCTTGGTGACATTTGCTAGCAATGAATGTACATTTTTGTCATTTTTTGTTATTAAATTAAATAGTAATAAATAGGAAACAGTACTAAATCACGTCAAACCATCATGGATATTTGCAAGCAACCTAATTACCACTAGAATAGACCATGCACAAAGTTTGGGGTCAATCTGAACTCAAAATAGTGACGTTTGCTAGCATAAATACTGCATTTTTTGCCATTTTCAAGCATTTTGCTCAGTGTAAGCTACTAAACAATATCAAACTACGTCATAAAGCTATGAAATATTGGAAGCAACCTAAACACCACTAGATTAGACCATGGGCCAAGTTTGGGCTCAGTCTGACGTCAAAATAGTGACGTTTGCTAGCATAAATGGTGCATTTTTTGCCATTTTCAAGCATTTTGCTCAGTGTAAGCTACTAAACAATATCAAACTATGTCAGAAAGCTATGAAATGTTGGAAGCAACCTAAACACCACTAGATTAGACCATGGGCCAAGTTTGGGCCCAGTTTGATCTCAAAATAGTGACGTTTGCTAGCATAAATGGTGCAATTTTTGCCTTTTTCAAGCATTTTGGTAAGTATAGTTGCCTCAAACTATGTCAGAAAACTGTGAATTGTTGTAAATAACCTGTTTGCCACTACATTAGACCATCCTCAACTTGTAAGGTCAGGCATAGGTAAAGGTAGTGACATTTGCTAGCACTATATACAAGCATATTATGCCTCTTTTCGCATATACACATTAAAAATAACAAGACATCATCATATCATGGCCTTAATACAAGGTGTGCAAATGCAAATCACACCAGATCGGATGACCAATGATGGGTGGCTGCATGCCAACACATCTACCAGGCTGCAGGGTGAGAGGCCACATCGCTACAAGACAGGAATCCTCGCAATTGCACAACACCGCTAGTACACTGTGCACATACCCCAAGAGGATTTGGCTACAAGCCATAAAAGTTTGGCCATGCTAACACATTCTTCATCCAAGCAAAATGCAGCCTCTCCAAACTCAACTCATTGATTTAAATTCAGCTAGGCCAGGCGTGCATGCTCTACTTGCCGACAACCATGAGTAAACTTGTCTACCACTTCATTCCATGCGCCGGTAGATGGCACCGTCTCATCTACCAGTCATCCCCGGCTCCCATTCCGCATCCTCCTCTCCCTCTCCCTCTCCCTCTTCCTCCTCCCCCTCCCCCTCCCATTCTCCCTCCCCTCTCCCTCCCCTCTCCCTCCTCCTCCCCCTCCTCCTCCCCCTCTTTCTCCCCCTCTTTCTCTCCCTCTTCCTCCTCCTCCCCGCCTTCACTGTCACTGTGCACAGCAGGGACGGCATCGTCTATGTGGGTGCCATCACCTGCGTTCACGGTGCCAGCCTAGCTCCTGTGGAAAGAAGCGAGCGCGGCCAAATGCCTCGACTGGGTGTGGGCAGCCGCACACGAACTGCGTCACCTCCGCCAGGGCATGATAGTCCTCATACTGCCCATCAGCCCACATCGCCTTGATGAGCAGGTGACCTCCCCTTTCCTGAACCTTAGTGACCCAGCCATGGAAGCGCTCCCTCTTCCTCGCTATCCCCGGAAACAGGGCACACAGGCGCATCCCGATAAGCGCACGTGCTCCATGCTCGGCAAAGTAGGCATTGCAGTCATCCTTTGCTGCTGCCCTGGCGGCGGTGGCAGTCTTGTAATGCTCAAAGTCAATCTGCGGGTGCTCTTTCAACGCCGCCACCGTGGCAGCTGACAGTTTGCCGGTACTGATCAGCTCAGGCTGGTGCACCTCTGCCGTACCGCCCACTGTCCAGTGCTGCAGGTGTACATCAGAAATGGGGACCGTCATCCCTGCGCTGCCGCCACCTAATGTCACTCTAGAAAACTGGCCCGTCCACGACGGTGCGTAGTAAGGAGAGGCGACAATGCTGTCACGCTCCGTGCGATCGCCTTCCAGATCAAGGACCTTCACCAGCATGTGTGGTGCCCACGGCATTCCCTGCCCGCAGGTGACGGCTGGCCGCTTAACAACGAGTAGGTCGCTGCGTCGTATGAGGCTTCCATTCACCTTGAAGGTGTGCCTGCCGGAAATCAGTGTGCGCAAAGCGGGCGTTGCCGTTGATGTGCTCCCTCGCGCAGCGGGCGCACATGCGCGGTTGATCTGCGCTTGAATCTCGCGGGCAGGGCAAGCGACGTGTGAGATTACTTGTTTTATGGGCAGCCTCAGTGCTCGTGTTGCCCGCGCAACCGACTGGTCGCCTGCAGATCGCAGCGGTAAGGGTACCGCCTTGTTCGCTTGCAGTTCACGCTTCTCTTTGAGCTTTTGCTCCATGATGTCGAACAGATTCTCGTTGTTGGCACGCACATCCTCCACGGACTTTGGCACCTGCTCAATCCATCCGTCCAGCAACTGCTGCTTCTCAGCGGCGACGATGTCAGGAAAAAGGCTGTGAAGGCTAGCGCAGGTACATCTCCTGGCACCGCCCTCGTCCCATTCAAAAAGCGGCACTAGACCAGGACTTCCTTTGGGGGCCTTGCCACGCTCTATGAGGAGGCACCCATAGACAGGATCTCCCTGCGGGGTGTACCCAATGGGCGTGACCCCGTCACAAGCCTCGCCATTAGGCCCTGTGGGCTGCCACTTGTTCACCGGTGCATTTACCAACGTCTCCGATGCGGCTAGGCGCCAGCGGACATACACGGTCATATCCGGGCCCCAAAACACTTCGAGATCGAACACCTTCGAAGAGCGGTGCCTCTCCCTCTCGGCTTCGGTTGCTGGCTCATCATCCAAGTCGGCGGTGGCGCCCGCGCCCGCACCCGCGCCGGCGCCTGCGCCCCCACCCCCGCCCGCGCCCGCGCGCGCGCCTTGGGTGGCGCCCGCGCCGGCGCCTGCGCCCCCGCCCCGCCCCCGCCCGGGCCCGCGCCCGCGCCCGCGTCTTGGGTGGCGCCCGCGCCCGCACCCGCGCCTTCTCCCCCGCCCCCGCCCCCGCCCGCGCCCCCGCCCGCGCCATGGGTGTGGCCCGCGGCTGGCTTCTTCGGAAATGCGTCCATCGATTTCACCCACCGGCCGTCAGCGGTGGATGCACCCTTTCGGCCACGTTGTGACATCAAGCGCGGCGTCCCCAATAGAACAGTCATGCAATATGAATAATCATTAGTATCAACGATGCGTTCATGCAGGCGTGAACTGTGAAATACAACAAGCATGCAACAACGACTCCAGCACACTTAGTAAATACTGCTCATAATATCTGTGGCACATGCAACATGGTTAAAACACACATGGATGACCTGTATGGCTGCACATGAACTGTCCACCTAGAGAAGACTAGAAATTCAGCATGATATCAAGAGCCATCCACACAAATATATGTCTTACCGCAGCTTAGGGCTTCTTCGGGTTGAGTTGGCGAATCGAGCTTGTTGAGCCCTGCTCGAAGTAATGCTCAAATGCGATGCCCAGGCCCGCCAGCACATCATCAAATGTGATTAGTTTCACAGGTGGTCCGAAGAGTTCCAAACGTGGTTGCTAATTTTCAGGCAGTGCCTGAAGGCCGCCTCGAAAGTGAAACGCGAAAGTGAAAAGGGGTCACAAACCCTATGTTCATATCCTTGACTCCCCCGTCGAGAACGAACCGAAAACCAGCGCCATGAACGAACTTGTGACGAGTAGATGACGACATCGTGGTTATGGCGTCGTACCCCCCCTGGTGCAGCTGCTGCTTTATCGCCGCCTTCCTGTCCTCTTGCTTCCGCCCGGGCGAAAACCAGGCGCTTCGCAATGCCTGGAGATGTGATATTCTAATGGGCTTCATGCACTCGTGGCCGCACTTACAGTCGAACGTCTCGTCGGTCACTAGGCTGCCGGCATGGGTGCTGCCGCTTAGCACTATGGCTGCGAACTTGCGCTTCCCATGGTGTCCCATCACCATGATAGCGAAAGCCAGGAAGCAGATAGCCACGATTATGTCCCAGCAAAGCCATAGCACACCTTCCGTTTCGACCGCCATGTCGGCCACTAGTCCGGATAGCTCAATGTGCACCTGACCTTGACACTAATCGCACAAACAGCCACAATTTTGCAAGCAAGAAGACATGGCTACCTCGGCATTTCATGAAATGTACTTCGTGAAATGCATTTCGTGAAATGTACTAAGGAACGTGATTGGCCGGCGTTCGCTCGCCAAATCTCGCAAAATGTACTAAGGCACGTGATTGGTCCCGCAAAATGTACTAAGGAACGTGATTGGCCGGCGAAGATTCTGTAGGGAATTTTAATTGCAGCAAACAGAATCTTCGCCGGCCAATCACGTTCCTTAGTACATTTTGCGGGACCAATCACGTGCCTTAGTACATTTTGCGAGATTTGGCGAGCGAACGCCGGCCAATCACGTTCCTTAGTACATTTCACGAAATGCATTTCACGAAGTACATTTCATGAAATGCCGAGGTAGCCATGTCTTCTTGCTTGCAAAATTGTGGCTGTTTGTGCGATTAGTGTCAAGGTCAGGTGCACATTGAGCTATCCGGACTAGTGGCCGACATGGCGGTCGAAACGGAAGGTGTACTATGGCTTTGCTGGGATGATTATCATCGTAGTACATCATATGTATTACAGTACATTTCACGAAGTACATTTCATGGAGGCAGAGGGAAAGTTCCTGTTCATGGTGAGTCGGGGTTAGCAATCACGGCAATGTCGATACATGTACTTGCAGTATATACAAATGCCATAATGTCCTTAGATGCAGCATGAATGTCTATTGTTCGGATTTCTTTTATCACGATGCTTAGGATGCCTTCCAACAGAAATCTGCTGCGCTACAGGTCGGGAATACCTGAACTTGATATGCGTGGCCAGTGGCCATGGCAGCCGGGGTCGGTAAGAATTAACTTCGATAGCCATGAATAATGCGGAAAGTGAACGTTGTCCACCCGCTGCACAGGGAAAATGGCTGCACAGGAACGGCCTGACGTGATACTGTCGCAAAGCAGTTCTCATAAGCCGACAATTACACATTCGACTTATGATCGATAATCGGCGCAGGCCTTCGACATTCAAGCGCGCATCGAAACGTCGTGAGGATTTCGGACATTTAGATGAAGTTGGATTGTTTTCGGCCCTCGTATTTGCCATGATCTTGGCCATCCAATCTTTTTGCTTCGTGCACAGTTTGCGTTTGCAGTTAAGCGTAGGTACATGACAAGCTTGCGTTTGCGTTTGCGTTTGCGTTTGCCTTTGCCTTTGCCTTTGCGTATACATTTGCATGTGCGCTTGCGTTGCCGTTTGCTTATGCGTCCCAATGTATGTCTGGCTTTGGGCAATTCTATTTCCTTGTCGTTGGGATATGAGTGGGTGCTGGCGGTGGTGTTACTGTCGGCAGGTAGAGTGGCAGTGGCTTCAACTTCTGTTGCTTTTTCATTGCATTTGCATTTTCATTGGGTCTCTGTAGTTAACAACTGCTTTAAATATCTTTGTTAATAGCCGGCTTCAGCTGTAATTTCGATTGCATGTTGCTTTTGAATTGCATTCGCACTGGGCACATGCAGTGGGCATTAGGCATTGGTAGTGCAATTACACATGCAGTCACACTTGCAATTGCAATGAAGTTGAAATTGAAGCTGCAGCTAAAATTTGCTACGTGCCTACTGGTACAGTCGCATGTGCAGTCAACTTTGTGCTTGTTTATTATTATTATTTCTTCTTCTTATAATTTCTTCTTATTATTATTATAATTTCTTCTTGCTTTTCGTAATGTGTGGTGGTTAGAATGGTGATGGCAGGGGCAGGAGCAGGGGCAGGGGCAGGGGCAGGGGCAGGGGCAGGGGCAGGGGCAGGGGCAGGGGCAGGGGCAGGGGCAGGGGCAGGGGCAGGGGCAGGGGCAGGGGCAGGGGCAGGGGCAGGGGCAATCATGAGTTGCTTTCGGCCTGGCATGTGCACCAGAACTGGCATATGTGCTCGCAATGCAGCTTGCTACTCTTGTTCCTTTTGTTTGCCTTTTCTTTTGTTTGGGAACTGTTCGTGCAGGGGGGTGGGATGAGGCCGCGAGTCTCTGGGCAGGGGCATTGACGTGGGTAGGTGTGTGTCTGGGCTAAGTCTGCAATTGTCGCTGCTGTGCTGTACTTCTGGCTGTGGCTTACGGTGCATTTGTGGCTTGGAGTAGGGGTGAGGCTAGGGTGGGCGCAGGCGCGGGCGTGGGCGTGGGCGTGGGCGTGAGCGTGGGCATGGGCGCGGGCGTGGGCGTGGGCGTGGGCGTGGGCGTGGGCGTGGGCGTGGGTGTGGGCGTGGGCGTGGGCGTGGGCGTGGGCGTGGGCGTGGGCGTGGGCGTTGGCATGGGCGTGGGCGTGGGCGTGGGCGTGGGCGTGGGCGTAGGCGTGGGCGTGGGCGTGGGCGTGGGCGTGGGCGTGGGCGTGGGCGTGGGCGTGGGTGTGGGTGTGGGTGTGGGCGTGGGCGTGGGCGTGGGTGTGGGCGTGGGCGTGGGCGTGGGCGTGGGCGTGGGCGTGTGGGTGTGGGCGTGGGCGTGGGCGTGGGCGTGGGCGTGGGCGTGGGCGTGGGCGTGGGCGTGGGCGTGGGCGTGGGCGTGGGCGTGGGCGTGGGCGTGGGCGTGGGCGTGGGCGTGGGCGTGGGCGTGGGCGTGGGCGTGGGCGTGGGCGTGGGCGTGGGCATGGGCGTGGGCGTGGGCGTGGGCGTGGCGTGCGCGTGCGCGTGGGCGTGGGCGTGGGAGTGGGCGTTGGAGTGGGCGTGGGCGTGGGCGTGAGCGTGGGCGTGGGCGTGGCGTGGGCGTGGGCGTGGGCGTGGGCGTGGGCGTGGGCGTGGGCGTGGGCGTGGGCGTGGGCGTGGGCGTGGGCGTGGGCGTGGGCGTGGGCGTGGGCGTGGGCGTGGGCGTGGGCGTGGGCGTGGGCGTGGGCGTGGGCGTGGGCGTGGGCGTGGGCGTGGGCGTGGGCGTGGGCGTGGGCGTGGGCGTGGGCGTGGGCGTGGGCGTGGCGTGGGCGTGGGCGTTGGCGTGGGTAGGTGTGTGTCTCAGCTACGTCTGCTATTGTTGCAGCTGCGCTCTACTTCTGGCTGTGGCTTTGGGTATAATTGTGGCTTGGAGTAGGGGTGAGGCTAGGGTGGGCGTGGGCGTGGGCGTGGGCGTGGGCGTGGGCGTGGGCGTGGGCGTGGGCGTGGGCGTGGGCGTGGGCGTGGGCGTGGGCGTGGGCGTGGGCGTGGGCGTGGGCGTGGGCGTGGGCGTGGGCGTGGGCGTGGGCGTGGGCGTGGGCGTGGGCGTGGGCGTGGGCGTGGGCGTGGGCGTGGGCGTGGGCGTGGGCGTGGGCGTGGGCGTGGGCGTGGGCGTGGGCGTGGGCGTGGGTGAGAATGGGCGGGTGCGGGGGCAGGGGCAGGGGCATGGGCGGGGGGGGCGGGGGCGGGGGCGGGGGCGGGGGCGGGGGCGGGGCGGGGGCGGGGGCGGGGCGGGGCGGGGGCGGGGGCGGGGGCGGGGGCGGGGGCGGGGCGGGGCGGGGGCGGGGGCGGGGGCGGGGGCGGGCGGGGGGGGGCGGGGCGGGGGCGGGGGCGGGGCGGGGGCATGGGCGTTGGGGGGTCAGGGGGGCTGGGGTTGGGTTTGGGTGGGTGGGTCATTGGTGCAATGTTTGGAGTTGGGGCTTGTGTGTGGGGGGGGGGGGGGGGGCATCGGGATTGCCATGCGCGTGCACGTGGGCGTCCGCGTGATCCTCTGTTCGTGTACATGTTCATGCATGTGCCATGACGGCACAATGCATGTCAGATTCGTGACTTTATCGTGTGTTCCCTAGTTGCAAGCATTACTGCTAAAATTCATTGCAGCATTCCATTCCTTGCATAATGCTTGATTGCTTGCATCAGTTCATTCTATACTTCGATCATGACCTGAAGTGCTTAAGTATTACCAGACTCTCGCGCAGTGTCAGAATGTCCAATTTTTAGCACACATGCATGTTTGCACACCAAAGCCCTCATTCCCATGTTGATAAGGCTAAGTAAAACATTTTTTTTTTGTGCGGTGATCCACGAAATGCAGCTGTGAATGGCTCTAGGAGGTCACCAATGGTGGCCAGACCTGTTATTGAGCATTGGGAGACGTTACAGGGGCATCAATCACAGTTACATTTAGTTCAGATGTAGTTCAATTTAGTACATTATAGTATAAATGTAGTAGAAAATAGTACAACCTAGTATATTGTAGCATATACTAGTTCAACTACCTCCAGATGAGATCCAGGGGCTATGGGGACACTTTTTATGCAAAACTGAACTTGAAACAAGCAAAAAACAAGAAACTTGGAAAAACTCAAAATGTACTTGTGCTGGAGTACATTCTTAACGGCTGGCAGGGTGTCGGGGCGTAAGGAGGACCCCTCGGCCTGTTGACCACAGGCGTGGATCCCCTCCCCTGCGGATACAGGGGCACTCGCAGCACAACGCTGCTGTAAGAACCCTCGGACCAGTGGCCCGAGGAAGACGTCCCCGACGTCGACGGGTCAGCCTCCATGGACTGATTGAAGCTCCGAGCCGCCCGCTCGATCTCTGCCTGAGCGGCGAGCTCAGAGTCGGACGTCCCCGAAGACGAGGACGTCGGAGAGCTAGACCGGCTCCTGGGATACATCGGAGCCTTGCCCTTGTTAGCGTTTGGGTTAGAAGACATTTTTTAAAAAAAGTGGGTGTAGAAAACCGGGTTGTGAATAACGCTTGTTCGCTCGTCGTCAAAAATGCACACCTCACGGAGTGCTTTTTAATGCAAGTTAGTGCAGGCTGAGAGCTTGGGAAACTCAGTGCACACAGACGATGCCAAATGGCCAGTGTGGAGACGACCAGACACCTTGGCATTAGGATAGAATGGCACATATACCGCTGGTCAGCCGTCACTTGCGGCTGCATGACCAGACTTTGCGTAAGTTAAGCCTAACTTACTGATCCTGGACGGACTAGCCTATCAGTTACAACCTGATCTAGTCAGTCCTAACATGACAACTACAGTCCCGGTACTGAGGTACCGGCTCATCACATACTGAGTCTAGCCACGTGTCCATGCCACGACTGCTCTAGTCCAGCACCGTCCCAGTACCCAATTGGGCGCCGGCGGTGCTGGCACGTGTCCACTTAGGCTACAGGCGGGAGACTTAGACTAACTGTCATGGCTAAACAATGGCTAGGGCACGGCGTCTCAGCATTGAGAGTAGCTCTCTGCATATCTATAGGCAGGGCAAATGGCAACATTCTTTTAAATGCATCATCCGGCCGCGGGGAGTCCCATTATATACACTACAATACGGTTCGTAGGAGACGCGAAATGAGTGAGAATGTTACCCGAGCGGTAACGAGGATTCGCACCGTTGATTTTAACATATGTTTCTTTTTTTGCGCCATTTGGCGAGCATCGACTGGAGCCTGAACCTAGCGGGGGGAATCATGCGGGGGAATCTTGCGGGGGAATCTTGCGGGGAAAAATTCCGAACGTGAATTTCGCGAAGTCCTACTTCATTTTGCTTGGGTACACGGTACTACAGTTTCGTCACTGAAAATTTTCTCTAGTTGCGTTGGTGTTTCGTACGTTCCGCTGAAATTTTCGTGTTCAGTGACCAGATCACAATTTGATCCGGGCGCAAAATGATTGGCTGTACGGTACGAACCAAAAACGAAATTTTAGTATCTAAGTTCCGCAGCGCTTGCTGAATTTGCCCCGGAAGCCCGAGGGCACTTTCCCCGCTGAAAAAGGTGTCCGCGGAAGCGTATTGTAGTGATAGGTGCACAATCGCATAGGCATGGGCCACATACATGCTAGCTAAGCCTGACTACTGAATCTACATGCACTACTGCTATATCAGTCCCTACAATGTGTACGTAGACTGTGGATTGCTGGGGTGGCAGAGGGCGCCTGCCAGGGCTTGTGGTCGACGTGGATGACCGCCCCCCTCCAGTATATACGTGGTTTCCCCCTAGCTGCGGTCTGCCGGCTGAGCTCAGTGGAGGTAGGTCGACCATAGCTCCCTTCTACTATATAGATGAGGATTACACCCCCCTATCTATAGTGACTAAATGGTTGGGGCATGATGCCGACGATATTTCTAACTTAATTAATTCGTGTAATCATTATCAGACTTATGAGATTTGCATAGTATACATACTCCGTGACATGCCCGGCCGTGCATGCGCATGGCACGCAAGTACTTGCTTACTTGCAGGAAACGTGCATGCAACACATAGAGTCTTAGTAAGTGAGTAACTAAAAATAAAAAATTATAAATACTTACATCAGAGCATGAAAGCACCCCATGCAGTAACCAAAGCCAACGCTGTGTCCAGAAGCCCCCCTGGGCTCGAACCCCCGGGATACATAGAGCAACTGCTAGCTAGTTGTCTAGACAGGGGTGCTATGCAGTTGGAATGGGACAGCTTAGGCATGACATCATTGGCACGTCTTGGCATAAAACATATTATAGCTAGCTCAGCATAGCCACTTAGCTCTAGCTGTGTAGATTCGATCTATATGATGGCTTTATCAGCCATGGCTCATTGTGGCCATTTGCGAGTCACTTAGCCAACGTCTTGAGCCCACCTCACCTTATAAGCTATGCGTTACAACTGCCTACTCAGTACATGGTACTGCATGATGGTTGCAGTGCACCCACCGAGTGTTGCGCCCCGGCACCCCGGCTGGCGGCTGCTGTGGAGAGAGCGCTTCAGCGCTCTGTGGCCTCATGCCCACTTAATTGTGGCAGTGAGAGAAGCTCGGGCGCCCCTTCTCCTTCTCATTGTGTATGTACAGGGGTTGAAGGTTCCTTTACTCTGTATTGGCACCCACGCGACGCAGTCACGTATGTACGTGCTAATTAGTCAATTGAAGCCAACGCCAACAAGAGTATACCACAACAAAATTACAACTAGCCGGCATGGGACACCCCACACCGTGGAACAAAGTAAAAGTTAGCCTAATAACTGGCCGGCTGAGCCGCAAATTAGTCAGCCCTGGCCCCCGGCGTGTGCAATGTGGCCGAGCAAGAATCATGTCATCCATAGCCCGGGTAAGCACTACCGAAAGGAGGCGTTGGCGCCACTGAGTACGACGACGGTCCAGGTCCGCGCCGACCAAGGGGCCTGCTGACCCTCAAGGTCCAGGCGGTCCTCCCGGAGCCACGGCCGCAGCACTCCTTAAAGATCGAAGCCGGCGGGGTCCGGCCATGGCCCCGACCTCCTCCAAGACAAAGGGCTGCTGGTGCCGCCACACGATGGTGCCCGACGTCGCAATAAAGGCCGTGAGCTTGGCCCGCCTAGCCCGATCCGCCGTGTAGCCCGCCCCAGTGGGATGCACCAACCACACGTCTATGAGCCAAGGGGGGAGCCCACAGAAACGTCAATGAGCAAGTTCCTGCCGACTTGATTCCTAGCAATTTAAGTCCAGTTCTAACCACAATGTCAGGTCGGT
Organism: Mesostigma viride; assembly: GCA_009746045.1. Lineage (NCBI taxonomy): Eukaryota > Viridiplantae > Streptophyta > Mesostigmatophyceae > Mesostigmatales > Mesostigmataceae > Mesostigma > Mesostigma viride. Next base: position 1,756,444 of record RPFO01000667.1, on the reverse strand, counting down.
GTTTGGGGGAGTAGAAAGTGGCGCCGTCCGCATCCTCAGACCAGAGGTTCGCGTGGGGGACTGGAACTGATCGGACCATGCGGCCGGAGCCGCCCCTGTCAGGAGGACAGTGCATGTGCAAGTACAATTAAGTACCAATTCTGATTCTGTAATAATTTGGCCACCGTCGGCGCGCCCATGCACGACAGGCCTAGTGGGTACCACTGTGCAGTGGGGTCCAAGGCCTGCCCGCAGCTACCACAGGGCCGCCCAGCGGCTGCGGGAACAAGAGGTTGCAGGGCAAATAGTTGGTGTCACAGCGCCACTGGATAGTGACCGGGCGCCAGGACAAATGCCGGCCGGGGGGCCATGGGGAGAGCGCGGAGGTAAGCTGAGTCCACACTCTGCAACGAGAGTGGTCGAGATCGAGCAGCCACGCAGTATATAAGTACTGCATGATGAGAAAATGGGTGTGCGGATTGATGCACGAATTGCGTGTCAATGCGGGCATGGGCATGCCACCGGCACGGCGGACTACTATGCCAATCTCATCATAAGAAAATAATTTCACGAAAGTTACAAATATCGTCTGCATCATGAGGTATGCATGCCCTCGGCATGGCAGGGCCCCCACCCACACTCCGCCTCTTAGGCGATGCGGAGGTCAACTACCCTCCTTCAGGCCGCTTCAAGCTGCTCGGCAGTTGGCTTCCCGACTGCGAGGACGACCTGACGACACGGATCGGCATGGCGTGGGCGCACCTCCATGACCACCGCCGCTGGTGGAGCAACCCCGCCCTACCCCGGATCGTCAAGCGTGACCTCTTCAAGGTCGTCATTCTGACGATCCTGACCTACGGCGCCGAGACGTGGGCACTGACGCAGGAGCTGCATGGAGCAACGACTCGACGGCGCCGTCACCAAGATGCTGCGCCAGGCCCTTAACATCCCCTTTGGTTTGCACATTAGTAATGAGGATTTGTACGCTGATTTGCCCTATGTTTCCCACATTATTAGGCACAGGCGCCTGGGCCTAGCCGGGCACCTGGCCCGCACAGATCAGGTAGATACATCAGATAGACTAGCTGGCACCAAGCCCGCCCAGCCTGGGCGATATGTCCTCACCTGGCGTGCCCCGGCCGCGCGCGGCAGGGTCGCCACCCGTGGACTTTTCGTGATAGACTCGGCATGGACATGTGCTACACTAGACGTGACGGGCTCACCCCGGGCAGCCTCCTGGTTTGTCTGTAATATGGAGGCAGATGGTGCGCAAGGATAGATGGCAAGTAGTGATGAAGGAGACCACCCCCAAGCCTGTGGGGGCTCCGCGTGTGACCAAGTATGGCATTCATAGCGATTCGGGCCGCGGTGCCCACACCCCTGTAACTAGCGGGACCTAGATAGCTTATACCATCCATTCCATCCCATGTTCCCCTCCCACTGAGGACTTATGCTCACGTGACGCAGTCACGTGTCTATTAATTAATTAATTAATGAGGTATGCATCATGAGACATGCATACATTTTGTAGCTGGCTAGCCAGCCTTCAGAGTGAGACCTATTATGTGAGACAAGTATTCCCTAGACGGTGTGTCCAGCGAAAAACAAATGTTGACCTATAGGTATACGGTTAATCACCTATCAATGAGACAACCAGCGCAGGCAAGATATCTGCATGGAGAATCCGGACCATGGTATAGCTCGAGCCTGCTGTTATCTTATCCGCGTTTTTGAGTCGTTCAGGATGATGAACTCATACATGAATGGAGATGGAAATGTGTGGCCTTGTTCATTGAAACTATGGCTGGCTAACGCTAAGAGCGACTAGATGACCTAGACGGTGCATGGGGCCGGAAACATCTTGCTTGATCAGGGCGTGTGTTTCGAGCCTAACTGGCCGGCCGGCGGCCGGGAGTGTCTAGTGGTGTGAGCATGCACTGCTGCGATAGCTCTCCCACCAAATACGAGGAAATGCCCACAAATGGAAAACCGCCAAAAAGGTCTAGCTAGCCATGCAGTCATTCGTTAGCCATGCCACGTTTCCAAACGTCCAAGAAAACTGCACATGGTGCGAAGGCAAAAATCCGTAGAACATTATTTTCATATGTGCGGCGTGAACCAAACACCCACGTATGCCAGAAAACATCATGTTACTGTAGCGACGCAACGTTGGGCCGGGACAACGAATCCAATGACAAGCTCGGAACGGGCGCAAAGGAGATCTGGCATTACAGGGTTCAGATGCTCGGAGATACTACGCGATCCGCCTATTAATAAGTGAGACAGCTATAGACGGTTCAGTGAAAAAACATCCATGAGACAACCAGCGCAGGCCAGAAATCTGTTTATTCATTGCCAGATTTCATTCAGACAACTATAGCACAAATATTGATATATACTGGCACATGCATGTGTATCCACTGATAGATATAACGTGCATCATTGGGGATACACGTGCAGCTGAGCACTAACCCTCACAGTCCATCTATCTACATATCTCATATACCATGGTCCCGACTCTCCCAATTTATGGACTGCGCTGGTCATCTTCTTGATCTATCAGAACCGGCTACCGTCAGGCCTGCTTCGTGCTGGCACCACCTGTTCCTTGACCGGCAGCCCGGGCGGGATCATTGCGGAATGTCCGGTAACAGAAGAGCGCGAATTGGCCCGCGCGGCGGTTCCGTAACGGGAGCAGCGTGGCACGGGTGTTAGCATCCAGATCCTCCAGCCCAAAGTGTCGGCTCAGTGTGGCACACTCGGTTGGCAGTAGCAGCAGCGACATGTGGGAGCAGAAGGCGATGTCGGCGGCGCTCAGCGTGTCGCCGCAGATGAAGCGCGAGCCAAGCGGGCCATCGCCGATGCGGGACTCTACCTCGGAACATATCTGGTGGACGCGCTCCAGGGACCTGCCGAGCGGAGAGGAACGTGAGAACCGTGGAGGAAGAAGGGGGGATGGAAGGGAGGTTCAATTTGTGGGGAAAACAATACATTGAGCAAAAAGGGAAAACGGCGAATCTAAGCTTTTTATACCTTCATATGATCCCTGGCCGGATGACCAGCACGTTCAAGCTGTAAAAATCTATGGTGTGGCAGAATATGTATGCCAGCAGCAGATGCAAGAATGAAGTCACACCCCCTCACTAGGACAGACTAGAAGGACTGAACTTAAAATACCATGATGCTTACTATTATTAATGATTTTATTATAAAAGAGCCTGAGCAGAAGTGTTTACTAGGGTATGACCGGCCGAGGGAATGGGTGGTGTCACAGCATGGGAGACTTGGCCAGCTGGTACGACACCGCCTGGCAGCGCAACCCTGCCTATACTGGGCAACACCGCACAGGCAGGCCAGTCGGCTGCCGCCAACGCTGACTTCGCTGACGTAACTTCGCAAAGCTGACCATATGACTACCCTTATAGCAGGGTGATATAGCTTGCCCTCTGGCATTTGAAGGAAAAGAGCCAGATTTAAACAAATTGTTCAGTGAGACAACTGTTTTGATCGTATGGAGGAGAGATTGAGCGCGCGGATTTTCTTGAGGTCAAGCCTGTTCTGGTTGTCTCATAGGTGTCATGGTCGCTGTAGTGGTGATGTCCGGCCTGTACTGGTTGTCCCAGTGTAGTAATGCCATGCCTGCGCTGGTTGTCTATTGGATAGATAGCCACAACCCGCCCTTGTATTAAAAACCATATGCCCTTTCTCAGGGACATGTGTTACATATCCTCCGCACGGAGGTATGTTGTTGATTGATTAATTAATTACTTAATTAACCCGCCCTTCTTACTCTACCAACCGATCCGATAAGGGAGCAGCGCCAAGCCTGACATACTGAAAAGACAAGCAATATAGAAGCTCAAGTGAGCCTGCCTCTGGACTCCAGGACTCGCCATGTTGCAGGTATTGGCAACATTGAAACTATAACTAGAAGTAAACGATCACTACGAGAATTAGATGGTTATTACTAGAATTTAATTATTAATTATTATATTCTGACTACTAGAATCATTCCAGTGATGAAGTTGAGTGAATTATGCGTGGTGTGGCCAAGTTTCACTAGCACGCGGCACGGCAGTGCTCGTGTTCACATGGCACTAACAACTCTGATAGGGGTGTAACACTTAAGGTGCATGTTATAGTAATAGCAAGTCTGATAGGGATGTAACACATAAGGTGCATGTTATAGTAACAGCAACTCTGATAGGGATGTAACACATAAGGTGCTTGTTATAGTAATAGCAACTCTGATAGGGATGTAACACATAAGGTGCTTGTTATAGTAATAACAACTCTGATAGGGATGTAAAACATAAGGTGCATGTTATAGTAATAGCAACTCTGATAGGGATGTAACACATAAGGTGCTTGTTATAGTAATAGCAACTCTGATAGGGATGAAACACATAAGGTGCTTGTTATAGTAATAGCAACTCTGATAGGGATGTAAAACATAAGGTGCTTGTTCTAGTAATAGCAACTCTGATAGGGATGCAACACATAAGGTGCTTGTTGCAGTAGTATGTCTAAATGGTACAAAAATGTAGGGCGCACACGTGCATAGCGCTGACCTATATAAGACTGTACTATCTATCTGGTAATCAAAGACAAGCATTCGGATGGATCACGCGGGCACCTAGCCTCTGTTGAACGTGCGTGGTGCTCGCATGCATGGCAATAGCGTACAGGTATAATGATGGCGTACAGGTATATTGATAGGGTACAGGTATATTGATGGCGTACAGGTAGCTTCCATGGTAGCTACCAACGCCCACCGTCCGGATCCTCCCGATTTCCCGCCTGCACGGCTTGTCTCTGCCTCTGGTGCAGTGGAGCTTTCCTCGTGCGATAGCATGGTCCTCGTGTGTACTATGGCAGCGTGCGCGTAGATTGGTGCTGGTTTACAGGTATACTCTGCCTCTGGTGCTCACCTCATTTGATGGCATGGGCACCCAAGCTACATTCACGCCTACTACTTCCTCATTTAGCAACGCGCCATTTCAAGTCTCCTGGCTGACCTTGTAACCCCTTAACCGTGGACAGCCCTACCGGTCCCCATATTATTTTTAGCCGTGGCCAACCCTGCCATTCCCCGACCATTCCTCGTACACTATCCATCTTACAAGGTTACAATATCAGTTCATGCCTAGAAGGACACACACCCCTTTAACATCTCCTAGCTGGCCTTGTCTGCCTTTGTTGCGGCCAGTCCTGCTTCTCCCCTCGGGTCACATTGTAACATTTAAACTTGTTGTTTACGGTGGTATAGCCATAACGTAAGCGGCGGGAAGTAATAATAAATAGTAGTACTAGAATATCAGGGAATGATAATAGATAGTAGTACTAGAATATCAGGGAATAATAATAATAGTAGTACTAGAATATCAGGGAATAATAATATATAGTAGTACTAGAATATCAGGGAGTAATAATAAATAGTAGTACTAGAATATCAGGGAATAATAGTAATAGTAGTACTAGAATATCCATAGTACAGGCAACAGTAGCTCCGTGAATAACAAGTCTCCCCGATGATTACATTGTAATCGTTGTAATGCCGTAAATAACAAGCTATACTACATGCTATAGTTGTTCTAGGAGTAGTATTACTGTTAATAATGCACACGCTAATAGTAGTTGTTACTTCTCAAGAAACACACCTCTTTGACGTCCCTGCGTTGACCTCATAGACCTTTGTCATGGCCACCCTGACTGCTCCCTGCTTGTTACATCATACTATAGTAAACGAGCTAGTTCTCCAGCAACAAAACTCGTTGCGGTATAAGAAACGTTCTAGCTCTCCAGCAACGAACCTCTTTGCGGTCTCCGCGTTGACCTTGTAGCCCTTGGTCGTGGCCAGCCGGATGAGAGGGAAGACCAGACGGGCCAACGTCCGCTCGATACCTGACACCCCATCCAACACCACCTTTCTCGCAATCTCCTGTGACGGCTGCGAGTAGACCGCCTGGTAGGCCACCTGGCGCGTGCGCGTGCCCAGCTTGGTGTCAAAGTATAGCTCCATGTCGCGAGCCTCCCTGGGGGCGTGCAGCCAGGGGGCGCCGCGTGCCGCACAGGCTGCCGTGATAACAGCGCTGTCGGGCAGGACCTTGCCGTCGAGTACGAGCAAAGGGACGGAGCGCCCGCCTGCGTGGGGGGTGGGGAGTGGGGGGTGGGCCCAAGAAGACAGGGTGGCGGGTGGGGGGTAGAAAGTTGCGCCCAGGAAGACCGTGAGAGCACATCAAACATTGAGGTATTTTATATAGTGGCGTGGTACATTGCGGTGAATCCTGTCGTAGTGGAACAACAAACACTAAAACAAACACTGCTGACGGTTGTGCGGGAGCACACGAAAACCCAGCGTAGCTCGAGATCGTTTCGAGCCAGGACCACTGGCATA